>QEOT01003829.1:0-23831 GCA_003123785.1 Pterocarya stenoptera
CCAATTAACCATTGCAGTCAGCTTAGAGGGGTCTACTCTTACCCCTTTAACTAAAATTAAGTGGCCTAAATAATCAACCTCTTGTAAGCCAAACGTGCATTTAGATCTCTTTGCAAACAAAGTGTGCTGCCTCAAGACTTCCAAAACCATCCTCAAATGCTTCAAATGATTAGTTAAAGAAGAACTGTAAACAAGGATGTCATCAAAAAACACCAAGATAAATTTTCTGAGAGAAGGCTTGAATAAGGGCTAGTTTGGGTACCAAGAGTACCTGAGGTACTCTCAAACACTCTCACTATTATTCTTTACTTTATTATTACTTTTTACCTACTTTTTCTACTATTCATTACTTTTCACCTACTTTTTACTACTATTCAATATTCTATTATTACTTTTTCATTACTATTCACAAACATTCTCAGATACTTTTACTACCCAAACCAAGCCTAAGTCATTCATCAAGCCTTGGAAAGTTGCAGGTGCAATAGTAAGCCCAAAAGGCATTATTAAGAACTCATAATGACTCTCATAAGTTTGAAAAGCTGTTTTTTCAATGTCCCCTTCCTTAACCTTAATCTGGTGGTATCCAGATCCAAGGTTCAGCTTTGAAAAAAAATGTGCACCAAATAGTTCATCAAGTAATTCATCAATAACAAGGATGGGAAACTTATCCTTGATAGTTACTTGATTAAATGCACCATAATCAATGCATATTCTCCATGAACCGTCAACATTTTTTACCAAAAGAACAGGTGAAGAAAAAGGGCTTTGACTAGGCCTCACAACTCCAGATTTCACTTTAACAATGTTCTGTATTTCTGTCTTTTGATAATGGGGGGTATCTGTAAGGTTGAACTGAGACAGGCATAGTGTTATCCTTCAAGAGAATTTGATGATCAAAACTCCTCTTAGGAGGTAACCCTATGAGTTCAGCAAAGATGTCTGCAAATTCATTAACAACTGCAGTCACTTCTTCCACACAATCACTCACTGACTGAACAGAATCTTGTGCCACCAATTGGAGAAACCAACCTTGTTGGTTAACAAAAGAAGATTTCAAGTATCCCGTCCCCTCACACAACTTCAAATCTGCATTCAAAATACCACTCAATTTCACCTCAGACTGACCGATTTTGAAGCTCATTGATATAGTAAAAAAATCCCAAATAATGGGCCCCAAAGTCTTCAACCACTAAACTCCTAGAACCACATCACATCCTCCCAAACTAAGCACATGGAAAGGAATTAGGAACTTAGAGTTTTAAAACTTTAGAACTTCCTCACATTTGCCATGACTAAAAAGAGTAGCTCCATCTGCAACTCAAACTTGCAAGCTAATGTCCTTCTTAACTTTCAGGTTGACTGTCTCAGCAACAAGGGGATCCAAAAAATTATGAGTGGATCCAAAATATTTCAATACTACACCTCCTATTCTTCCCAACAACTTCATTGAATTACTATTTATGCAACCTAACAATACATGTATATAAATTTCCATCCCTCCCTCATTGCTGTCAACATTTGCTTCTGATTCTTCTTCTTGATCATTAGATTCTTGCAACAAAGAATCTTCATTCCCTTCCCCATGTAACAAATACACTCTAGGCTTTTTGTAGACAAGAGTTAGGCTCCATTTTTCATCACAATGGTAGCACAACCCTTTATTCCTTTTCTCATCCATTTGTGAAGAAAAAACTCTCTTAACATGTCCTACAAGCTTCTGACCTCGATCATTAGGCATCTCAGAATGCCCTTTATCAAAATTACTGCTCATAAATCTGGTTGATTTTCTTGAAGCCATCACATATTCTTCTTGGATCTTAACTAATCCAAATGCAGCATTAGGGTTAACAGGATTAAGCATTCTAACTGGCAATCGAACTTCATCCCTTAACCCATTCAAAAAACAACTCAGCTTATGTCTTTCAGAAAGACCCTTAAGTCAATTAGACAAAGCCTCCAATTGAGCCTTATAAATGGTAATTGTACTGGTCTGCTTGAGGCGAATTAAAGCCTCCATAGGATCATCATAGGCAGTGGGTCCGAATCTAATTTGCAATGCCTTAATGAAAGTATCCCAACTATTAAAAATTTCCCCATATAAGGCATCTTGGTACCAGAACAAAGCCTCTCCTACCATGTGATACCTTGCTATCATTAATCTTTGATTCAAAGGTTGCTGATGGTAATAAAAAAACTGGGTTGCTTTAAAAATCCAACCTGAGGGATCAGTTCCATCAAAATGAGAAAATTCTAACCTCACTCCTCGAGGTAAAACCAATCTGTCTTCGCCACTACCAACCAAAATTTTGAACTACTAGTTGAGTTTCAACCAAAATTTTAATTATATCAGACAATTGTTCTAACTTGTCAGCAATACTATGGATTGCATTGTTATGGTCATCCAATTGTCTGTAAACTACTTCTTATTGTTTCCCTTTGCCCTGGTCTTTGATAGCCCCTAGTGTGCCTTCAGCCATCTAAGAATACTCTAAGAGAGGATTGTCCAATCTGATGCCAATTGTAAGGTATCTGTAAGATACCAGTATGCAGCTTCCAGAATTACATAACACATACCAAACAAGGATAGAAACCAAGAACCGACTTTATTGATTCTTGAATAAGGTTTTCGAGGAACCTTGAACCTCCTTACAAGAAATAAACAACTTTAAGCTAATTCTTGAATGTCTTCTTCTAATAAATTACACTGTATTTATAGACTAAAAAGATGGATAAAATGACACCATATTGCAATAGATCCGTTGCCTACAATCTGTTATTTCTGTTACACGTAATCTGTTATTTTGTCATAAGTTTTTTGCCCTCATGAATTCGTTGTTGATGTGCACCGTTTCACTTAATGTCTTTCCCCCTCACCTGCTGCACACCATTTCATTAAAACCCCAACGCACTATTTTGATGTTTAGTTCCCACAACACAAGCTTCTCAATTCCCACACTTAGCCACTTTTTTGTTCATTTTTGCTGCTACACTACCCACAACCTCATGATCCTTACACCAATGCCAATGAGTTCTATGATTCTAGTTTATGATTTTGGGGACTTCGAATCTATGGATTGTAACCTAGGGCTTTCTCAAAAAAATCCTTTGCTTGTGTACCAGTCGAGAGCTTCAAAATTTCTTCTTTCATTTCTTATTTGTTGCTGGTTTTGCACCTTGAAAGGAAGGTAATGCTTCTATTATCCATGATTTCGTGCTGATTGAGCTGTGCTAAGCCAACTCGTGCCATGTATTTGGGTTTTAGAAACTCTGTGTTGGCCGAATGATTAGTAGTTCCTAGGCTGATTTCTCATTTGTTTCCTCTCATGACTTTCTAATTGGGGATAACTGAATAGAGGAAGGATAATATCTTTTGTGTTGTGCTTTGTTTTGCTCCCAGTCGTGTGCTTTGTAAGATATTTTTTATGTATCCCTTCCTTGTGTTTTCTTGAGTTTAAACCATATTTTAATTATGTTAAGTCCTTGTGTTATGTGTTAAATTAATAGAGATGATGATTTTTGTAATTTTAAACATAATTTCCTCAAGGTTTATGGCCTAAGTAAGCCACTAAGAATTTTAATTGAAATAGTAAACTTGCTTGAGAGTTTTGAGTTTGCCGAGTGCTATGCCTGCTGTTTATATTATGTTTTTTCAAAAAAATATGATGTTTTTCTTAAGTTTTCTACAACTCTAGTATTGTTTAATTATGTAGTTGATATTTTGGTTAAGTAAGGGAAATTTAAAGGCATGAATGCACTAAGGTTATTAGCTGTCTATGGAGGTGCAGAAAATTCTGCTATGCACTCTATTTTGAGGCTTAAAACAGTTCACTTCATTCCCATTATTCTCTTGCATCCTTTCCTCAACCAAAGTTAAATTATTTGTATGAAAAACTATTGGAAACAAGGGACAAAAACCAATCATCTTGTGAGCTTTAACCCTTTGTTTAAATTGGCTTCCCACATGATTTTAAAAGCTATCAAATGCCTTCTTTAATAAAATTTTATATTTGTAGCATTTCCTTGTTCCCTCTCATTCCTAAATAAATTACAACCATTTGTACATTTTTAACCCATGATTTCCATATATCTTTCGTGTAGAAAATCTAATGGTTTTAAATGGACAGCAAGCATACTATTAGTCACTTTCATGAGTTTCTTTAAAATGCTTGAAATGATGGTTTTAATGTTTTGGCTTAGTGTCATGTATGGTGGGTAGTTGAATGTGTTAAGGTTGTGTTTTGAAGATAATGTCCATTAAGTGAAGAGGAGTTAAGGAAAGCACTTTAATTCCTTCTTGGAATTAGAGTAAACCTCTAGTTAAGGGTTTTAGTTAGTGAAGCTTAGAGTGAAATGGATATTTATGTACTTGTTCCATTTCATTGAATAGGAATTTTTCAAGTTCAAAGAGAATCAAAGAGTAAAGCTTTGAGGTAAGTAATTATGACTATGCTCCTTACTTAACGTTTTCTTCTACTAAATGCTCCTTTTTATTCAAATGCTTTTTGGTGATAAAAAGGTAATTGTATATGCTATGTATGAGCCTTTTTGGTAGCCCATGTTAAGTACCATACTAATTATAAATGTGTGTATACGTATGATGTAAATCATGTACATTCAAGGTTTAAATTATGAGATTTCTCATACATGTTTTCTTCAGAATTAGTGATTTTTCTTTATATGAAGGAAAAGTGAAAAGTTGGGGGGGAGAGGGTGGATCTGGCGTACGGGGGATTCGTCCCACCCACACTGGGGCGGGGCAGACGGGGGGCCCATCTGTCCACATTTACAAAATATAATAAACAATTCAACTTTTTTAAATCTCAAAACAACAATAATATTAAAAAATAATATTCTAACAATATTTTATTCAAATCATCTAAAACCATCTTAACTCATCTCTGAATCTAAACGGAGTCAGATATTCTGTGAATAGTAGTGAAAAAATAATAATATAATATTGAATAGTAATGAATAATAATAAAAAAATAGATAAAAAATAATAATAATAAAATAATAGTAGTGAGATATTCGTGTATCCAAGTTAGGCATTAGACGAAAACAAAAGCACATGAAATAGAATTTTCAAAATTAGAATGGTTAATTATAATTTGCCCATTTGAATTTTCACTCAATTCACAATGTGCCTCTGAAATTATTAATTGCATCAAAGTGGACTATTGAACTTTTAAAACTTTCCAATCCCCCATTCTGTCTACAAGTAGTGTTAAATCTAATAAAAATTCACTACACGTGCTGCTCCTGTGTATAACATTCATCGTAAAGATGTAATTTTTTATCTAATTTATTATCATTGATCAAATAAAATATAAAATAATATATGTTATCAATTAATAAAAATTATAAATCATTAAATATTTTTTTTATTAATTTATATATGGTTAATGAATATTAAATAATTTCATTATGTACATAGATTATTCATACTTGTTTATAATTTAGGTATAAAATAATTTAAGAAATTATTTAATAATTAATGATTTATTATTAATTGATAGCATATATTATTTTATATTTTATATGATTAATGATAAAAAAATTAGATAAAAATTATATCTTTTCAGTAAATTTTTGTTAGATTTAATGTTACTAGTAGATGAAATGAGAAATTGAAAAGTTCTAAAAATTTGAAAGTCTATTTTAATATAATTTATAGTCTTAAAAATATATTATAAATTAAGTGAAAGTTGGAGGAGTAAAACGTAATTAATTCAAATTAGAATCAGAAGCGAACAAAAAAATCGGGAGAGAGAGAGAGAGAGAGAGAGAGAGTAGAATAGAATAAGCGGTGCACAATAATAAAAGAGAATAATCCACTCTCCCGGCACTCCCATTGACCTTTACCTTCCGATTTCTCAATTCTGCTTCGTCTCGATCACATCAGATCTGACCATGACTCATATCCTTTTTCTGGATTTTAGGGTTTTCTTATGCTTCTGAAGTCCTTAATTTTGTGCATCTAATCGGTTAGAATACTTGCTTTACGACGTAACAATTTCTTTTGTCTTATGTTCGTTCGTTCAGTTCGTTTTGGTTTCCCTTAATTCCGATCTTCACGCGGCAACCAGAGAGATCGCGATCGCGAGCGGGCTCAGGCTCGCGGCGGCAAGGGTGCCAAGGGCAAAGACGATGGTTTGACCCCTGAACAGCGTCGTGAGAGGTCCTTTTCCTTCATCTCTCTCTCTCTTTCTCTTCGCTTTACTTCTTTGTTGTTTTTCTTCTTATTTTTTCACTCTTCTGAATTTTTTTGTAAGTTTGGTTTTCATTTTGGATTGTGTGGGCAGGGACGCAAAGGCGCTGCAAGAGAAGACCGCGAAGAAAGCGGCACAGGCGGGTTCGGGAGGGGACGCCTCCGGTGGAGGTAAAAGCAGTACCAAGAAATAGAAAAATTATAGTATTTCCGTGGGGGTGTAATCTGCTGTTGGTTCTGTCTAGGTTTATGTGGGTCGATCTTCTGTGGTTTCATGCTATGAATTATTGATGTTTGAGAAACATAATTATTGTGGATATGTTTAAGAATTTTATTGTTGCTTGTATTTTAACCGGTAATGAGAGAGGATTCGAAATATTTTGAAGTTTTATGTTGATTTCTTTAGTTATCCGTACCTTTAATTTTCTTCTCTTTAGGTTGTGTTTAGTTTCTAAATTGTTGAATGTATTCTATGCCTTCGAATCGTGAAAGCATGGTATGTTAATTCGAGAGTTGACCTAATTTTTTGTTTTTTATTAGATAGCGTGGACCTTTTTTTTTTTTTAATTAATTAATTAATTTATTTTTTTTATGATGTCGGGGAACCTCTCCAAGGCGGGGCCTTTTGGACCCACCCCTGCGGAGTAAACCCCGGTCTTGTGCATGGTGCACCGCACCCTTGGAAGTTTTCCTACACAGAACTGGTTAAATCGCTGGCTTTTCACTAGGAGGTGTGGTCCCAAAGGATTGCTTGCACCCATGAGGTGTTGAATCTTGGACTTCGAAAGGAGTGATGCCCCAAGACCAAGGCTTTCACCACTTGGGCCAACCCCTTGGGGTTGAGTTGACCTAATTATCGAGCCTCTTCTCTTTTTAGCGTTTTCTGCAAGCATTTTTTAAAAACTTTTCACACATTTTTAGTTGATTGTTGTATATAAGCCTTCCGGTTCATCTTAGGCCTTAGCATGTAAGTTTTCAATTATTGTTCAACATGGGAACTGTTGGTGCATGCAGTTCTAGATTTGTGAATTTGACTCATATGGAGTTCATCATATGCTGAGTTGTGGAGCATTACCATCATTAATGGATGGTGACAAGAAGGTTTTAGCATGCAATCAGATTGAAGGTGTGAGGGGTTTGGTCAAAAAAACATTTTACTGCAAAAACATTTTCTTAAACCTAGTATCCTTGCACCGAACGTACTTAGGGGCTCTCTTTCTTTACTGTGTGAAGTTTAATCTTTTTTATTACTTAGGAGAAACAGATTATAAGAATTGAAGAGCATAAATCTATGTAGTCTGTTGATTAAGTCGTAATACCCCTATATATATACACGTGGCTTTGCGTTTGGTCATACCAACACCAATGCACCGCACCGGATTCCATCAGAACTCTATAGTTAATTGTGCTTGGGTGAGAGTAGTACCATGATAGGTGACCTCCCAGGAAGTTCTTTTTTGCACCCCTCGCTTTACTAATAGAAATAAATTAAAGTGGCTTTCACCACCCTTCAGGTTAAATAGAGTGTCTTTACTCAGCCTTTAGGTTAAACAGAGTGACTTTAGTCAGCCTTTAGGTTAAACGGGGTGTGTCTTTACTCAGCAACATAAGCAATATGTTTCAGGTGATAGGGGAGAGAGAGAGAGAGAGAGAGAGAGAGAGAGGTTGAATAGTGAAGTTACCTTGCATTGAAGAGTTAAGAGTTGTGCGGAATGTTACAGGGGAAAGTGTGGATTAAAACTGATGCAATACGTAATGATGTATAAAACATATACCTGTAATTCTATCAATCACATTACTCCTAGGAAGAGAAAGCAGTACTTTTACAATTCTCGTGTGTGTAACATACATGAGGAAGGCAGTCACATGGGAAGTTCAGCAAATGACAACATTTTTTTAGGCACGCCACTCTTTCTTTTGCTGCAATTTTATGGACAACGTACAGCCTGGTAAGCTCGCCTATAGAACGTGATGCCTTAGACCATGGATTAGATCTTTCAATTTCACAAGGCTTATTTAGGAATATTCTATATCCAAGGAAAGCCCAAGCCTCATCTGCGTTTATACTCCAAAGGACTAGTCAATGTTACAGCCCATTAGAATTATTATAAAGGGCAATAACCTCTCTATATCAGGCAATATGGGGACTGTTCACCACTCTTTGAATTCTTGACTTCTGCTTAAAAAAAATCTTGACTTGTCAGGCAATTCATTGTAGGTGACATGGCTCCAATACTACATTTCTAGTTGAGAATTTGGCTATGATGTCAAATGTAATAACCCAGGGAAAGTGCTAGCCATATTTGTGTCATAACTCCAAACTCGTCAATTTGAAATTTTCCCAAGGAATATGCTTCTCCCACCGAGAGAAGCTACCAAGAGAAGCTACCTATTTGTGTGTTTGCGAGTGTGTTTTTTTTTTGGTTTACTTAATGGTTAAGGAAGCTTGTCTTTAATGACTTTGTGAACTTTTTTTTTTTCAAAATGTTTAAAGGGGTTTAAAAAAATGTTTGAAAAAAAAGCGTGCAATTTGCACCATTGGTACAATGCATGGGTCACCTTTCTCGGTGGTCCTAGTGATTGTGAATCTGTGATGCAACCTGGTATGTATTAGTACCAAATAGTGCTTCACAAAGCGCGAATTTTGTACATGCAACTGAAGCATTGCTATTGGTATTAGCTGCCGTACTTTTTGTTTGGGCAGTCATGAGCTTTATTCCTGGGAAGATGCTCAATGTTGTATCTGCAGTGGTACCAGTACTGCACCAGAGTCAATTGAGGAGTTGTGATGCCATGGGATGTCGAAGTAAGAGGTTCCTAGCCTCGTTCACTTTCATAAAATTTTCATCTCATCTAATCATTATAATTTTTTCAAATTTTCATACAAAATAAAATAAAATAATTAATTTTTCTAAATTCAAAAATAAAAAAAATATTAAAAAAATATTTAATAATAATATTTTATTTAATTTTTAATTTTTATCTCAATTCATTTTATCTTATCTCATCTGTAAAAAACAAACGAGGCCAATGATTTGAGGACTATTGCAGGTTAATCTTAGGTGCTACATCAGCTGGAATGAAAAAGCATTGGTGTTGATTTATTTATTTTATGATTGTAATAGGCCTTAAGGCAAGTGGTGTATTGACACGCCTGATTGCAAATAGCAAAAACCTCTCTTTTAAAGCATATGTTTATGTTTTTATTTATATTTTTGATAAGTAAGAATTTTTATTAAATAGAATAAAACTAGGTAATGTTCAAGTACATAAGGAATTATACAAAGTTAGACACCTAATTAGATTCTAGTGAGTTGAAAAGAAGATAGAAACTCATGGACATTCTTACCCTTTAGTACAATAGCATAAAACCATTGAAAAAGATAAAATACAAATAAATTTTCAGATTTTCCTCAATGCACGCTCCTTGTTGTTGAAACACTTATTATTAATTTCCAACCATAAACACCACATTAAGCACAAATGTATCATTCGCCACACTACTGCCAATTGAGTGCTATTATGACTTTTGTTTTAGCATGTTAGTAGTTCCACTACACTTTTAAGCATTAGCCAACTCAACCTGGCTCTATTGAGGATACCAACCCATAACTCCCCATCCACCCCATAATGTAAAAGTAAGTGATCTATCGATTTCTCATTCTTTTTACACATGTAGCACCATTTCGTGATCACCATACCTCGCTTCCTTAGATTATTAACCGTCAAAATCTTCTCTAGTGCAGTTATCCAAATAAAAAGTGCAACTTTAGACGGCACTAAAACCTTCCAAATGCCCTTCCATGGAAAGAATGTGGGCTGTTGGACTATCAAAGCTTTATAACAAGATTTAACAGTAAACTTTTTTCTCCCCGTGTGGATCCACAACATACAATCAACCCAGTTGCCTCCTAACTTTGCTGAATACAGGTAGCTATAAAAATTTGCTCTCTCTTCAAGTTCTCAATTTTGAGCATTTCTAGTAAAAATGACATTCCAAGTTACTGTCCCATTTGCACGACACATCAATTCTGAAATTGTAGCTTGTTGATTTTCTGTCAAGTTAAAAACAACTAGAAAAACAGTGTAAAGAGGGCTCTCCCCACTCCAAAGAATCGAACCAAAAGTGGGTTCTTGCTCTATCACCCACTTCAAACTTAATATGTTTTTCAAAAGTTTTTCACCCTTTTCTAATAAATTCCTTAAGACCCCCCCCCAACACACACACACACTACCTTACTTGTGATCAATAACCTCTTTTCACAACGAGTTCTCTTCCAATTGATACCTCCACAACCACTTCCCTAGGAGTGCCTTATTAAAATTACTCAAATTTCGCAGCCCTAGCCCACCATTTGCAATCGGACAACTCACCCTTTGCTAACTTACAATGTGAAATTTAATTTTCTCTCCCATGCCACCCCACAAGAACGCTCTAAACAACTTTTCAATCCGGTTTGCCACATTTACCGATAATGGGAATAAAGAAAGATAGTAAGTGGGGAGGTTGGGAAGGGTACTTTTGATAAGTGTCAATAATCTCCCCCCTTTTGATAGATATAGTCGCTTCCACCCCGATAGTCTTTTCTCAATCTTCTTTACCACCCCATTCCAAATGTTCTTTGCTTTGAATGATGCCCCCAAAGGAGTCTAAGGTATTTTATAGGAAGAGAGGCAGTTTTACAACCCAACAACTCTGCTAGAGAAGCAATATTACTCACGTCCCCCATCGGTACCAACTCTAACTTCCCCAAGTTCACCTTGAGTCTCGAAACAGCTTCAAAGCACAACAAATCAACGGCCCTTAGAGCTTGAATTTGGTCATTAACAACATCACAAAAGATTAGTGCATCATCTGTGAATAGTAAGTGAGAAATGGAGCTGACACCATTATTATTGTTACATATCGAAAAACCAGCAAGAAATCCCCCCTTACAACAGCCTCCACCATGCGGCTCAAAGCCTCCATGACTATAACAAAAAGGAAAGGTGATAGTGGATTCCTTTGTCGCAAACCCCTCAAAGTCTGAAAAAAACCCACAAGATTTTACGTTGACTAAGACCGAAAACCGAGTGGTCGAAACACAATGTTTAACCCATTCGCATATGTTTATGTTAGGTGCATTGTGTCTGTTTTGTAGTAGATCCACACTCCATGGAGGATGGATTACAATGTTACATTCATGTTCCCCCTTTGGGTTGGGGATGCCTGCGAGTCTTCTAAGATGTTATATATAGTGGGTTAATGTTTACAATGCTAAAGTGCTAGACATTGATAGCGAGGGATGTGTATCTCAGGATACATGTACCAGCTGCTATGCTGCAAAAAATATGAAAATTTACCAAAAAAAAAAAAAAAAAAAGCATATCTTTTGCAAGTGCCTGCACGAATTTGAGGTTATGTTGGCATTTTACAGTATGGATAACGCGTGTGCAAACTGCAACATGATCAGGGACGCTCCAGCCTCTGTAACACTATCAATGTTATTCCATGTTTATTTTGAATTTTATTTCACGTTAATAAAAGTAGTGTCGCATTTTAAATGGCTTTCTTTTTTAAGTAGTTGACTTAAGAAGTCATTTAAAATATGTCATGCTTTCATATTATTTTATAGGATTAAAGATAAGAAAATATAAGATGAAGAGTAGTATAAATATATCAAATAATATGTTCCATTTCACTGGAACTTTTTATGAATTCTTTTATCATGTGGTAGTCTGTAGGTTGCTTGGGTAATCTGAAAGTTAGAGAAACGTTACCGTTTAAAATATAAACTTAACATGGGCCAAGTATTTATAATAGCTTGCGCGCAGTTGTGTACTACGATTGCTATCCATATTTGA
This sequence comes from Pterocarya stenoptera, assembly GCA_003123785.1. NCBI lineage: Eukaryota > Viridiplantae > Streptophyta > Magnoliopsida > Fagales > Juglandaceae > Pterocarya > Pterocarya stenoptera. The sequence continues at coordinate 12,056 of QEOT01003829.1, forward strand.
TTGATCTATAGGTCAGACGATTTTGTTTTTTCAATTTTTAATTCTATTAGTTCCTTCAGTGCTGCCTCTTATATATATACTACTCTGATAGAGTCTAAACAAAGAAAAATAAGAATAATGCTACCTCGATCTGCAATGAATAATACTACGCTTATCACTCTCTTCTACTGTTCTACTTTACTTCTTAGAGTTTTTAATTTTTTTTTACTTAATGATTAATGATATATTTTTTAATAATATTATAATTTTTTTTATTTTTTTTAAATATTTAAAAATGTTAAAAGATGCATATATGAAAAAATATAAAAAATAAAAATACATTCTATATAACTAACGGTAGATTCCAACTATCGCTGGGAGCGGTAACAGGAACAGCGCTCGTTAGTAATTGATATGTCATCCACGTCTTGTAATTAATACTAAATAGTTTAAGAATAATAATTAAGAATATATGTATATATATATACACGCTTATAACTTGGTAGCTAGCTATTAGCTACTTTATCTTCCCTACGTAGCTTATCTAGCTACCTAAACACATGCATATATACCTAAGGTATTAATCAAGAATAGAGTAGTAGTAGTACTACTCATGTATCATTTGGGAGACGTGCTCGAAATAAAACTACATTATCCTAACAAACTTTTTCCCTTAAACGTCTAAGGGCAATGAACTTCACTGCATAAAACAGTACCCACCACACACATATATATATTTTAATAAAACCAGACAAATTAGAAAGAAAACCCTCGATCTCTCACGGCTAAAATTATTAGGACGGCCTTAATTATTATAAAATTTGAGAGATTGAGGCTGAGATGATAGTTTAGATAAGATGAGATGTTATGTTTTAAATAGTAATTAAATAAAATATTATTAGAATATTTTTTTTAATATTATTTTTATTTTAAAATTTAAAAAAATATTTATTATATTTTTATATAAAAATTTAAAAAAATTATAATAATTAAGATAAAATAAAAAAATTCTGTACCCAAACACAACTCGCAGCAGCCAGGTAGCTAATTTCTCAGATCACTTCATCCCTCGAAAGTCGAAACCATGAATGGCCACGACCAATAATATATTTTATTCTTACGATCGAGTGTTTGTACGTAGGTCGTACCGTAGTAGTGCTGGAAATGCCGCTAGCTAGCTCATCCGGCCACTTAATTTTGACATTTTATTTATTTATTTATTTTTTTCTGCCCACCAAAAGGTAGGTTTGAATGTTAAGATAAGATAAAAATTTTATAAATAGTATTAAGATAAAAATTTAAAATATTATTTTTTAATATTATTATTATTTTAAAATTTGAAAAAGTTAAATTAAAATTTGAAAAAGTTGAATTGTTTATTATATTTTATATAAAAATTTGAAAAATATATAATGATGAGATGAGATGAAATAGAGATGAAATTTTTCATCTTTATCTCCAAACATAACCTAAAAGTACTACTAGCTACTCAGACATGTCTTAGCTAGGTTAGAGTACACTAGTACATGAAGTGGATATATATATATATATATGTGTGTGTGTTTATATAAATTTATATATATAGAGGTGGAGTAGTACTGATGGCCTGGCCTATGCGTGCAAACATTCGTGAATGCACCAATAAGAATACAATTTGACCTTAATTTAACGTACATGTTCATGTAATGCAGCTGCTTACATATACATACATACATACACATACATATATATATAGCTAGGTGTATATATATATATATAGAACATAATTAAAAATAAATAAATAAATAAAAGATTCTCATATTAGCTAGCTAGACAAGTGAGACTAGCTAGATCTGGCATCGAGCTAAAAAGAAGAGGAAATGAAGAACAAAAGAGAGAATCATTTGTACAAGGAGGATTCCACTTTGCGGCGGTTGTTTTCATCTTTTCCATTCTTTGCTGAGTTTTTCTCATCTTACTTTATGTCCTTAATTGTATGCATGCGAGGCTGCTAGCTCGTCATGAGAACATCATGATATATTATATATATGCCTGTGGGCTGTAATGACTGGAATAGAGATCGAGAAAGATAAAGGCAGTGGCATGGGGGGGATGAACTTCCCTCTAAAAAGGCCTAGGAAACGTACCCTCGCTAGCTACCAAAGGATGCCTTCGAATAATAAAAGTAAAAAGGGAAGGTATTTAGTCAAAAACATGAGGAGTAGTTGCACCAGACCGGAACCTGTCTCTTTGTATTTTTATCAGACCGGAATTCCTGAATACAGGTAATGCCGCTAAAGCCTAGCTAAGATACTTCAACCAAAAGGCTTTGAAAGTACGTAGTAGTTGTGAAGGTTACGATGCCAATTCATCTTAATTTGATCCAAACTGTTGATAAAGACATGAAAATGTCTCTCATCTCCCCCCCTCCCCCTCATACTCCAGAGTCCAGACCACATACTTAGAATTAATATTCACCAATATTATAAATAAATAAATTAATTAATTAATTAAAGGGAGGAGTTGTATATCTGTTGATCATTATGCCAGTTGTTTGCTTGGTAAAATTATTAGCCTGGCCTGTTTTTGTGTCTTCATATTCCTAACCTTTAAAAAGAAATTGACTGTTTTGAGTTGGCAACCCTAACCATGTGTGATGTGACCATTTACCAAGCAATCTAACAAAAACGCCCTCCAGAACCATATATACTTGAAGAGAAATACAAGGAAAGCATATCAATATAGCTAACTAGCTCTAAGAGATTTTTCTTTTTTCTTTTTAAATATGTATTTAAAGATAATTGAAAAAAAAAATAAAAACCTTTTGGTGTAGAAGGGTCAACAGGAAAAACCCTTAGATAGTTGCAGTTGAGTGTGCAAGCGTTGCATAATCATTTTGAAAAAAATGAATATATACTGATCCACAATAAAAAAAATTAAATTTGTAATAGTGAACCTCACTTTTTTTTTTTAAAACGATTGTATGACGCTTGCATACTCTACAACAAATATATATAATATTTATATATATACTTATCTTCAAGGTTGAGGAAGCATATATGGAATACGATGGAAGAGAACTAAAACAAGGCATATTGTCCAGATCAGAGTCAAAATTAGAGATCAGAATCAATGAATCATGATTTGGTATTCACTGATTGGTGAAGCCAGTTTCCACATGTCTAATCCATCTTTTTCATCACTAAAGTAGCAGTGATGCGTGGGGATATGCCTCTTAAATCTGTTCTTTTCTTTGTACTTTCGAGGCCCAAAAATACGGGAAGGAATAAACAACTTTGTTTGAGAAGGGAGAAAGGAAAAGGCCGCAAAGGAGATCATCAAGCAGCTAGCTAGCATTGATCGATCGATGAACAATTGGCTGGCGTGCATGGCTCGAAGTTTCTCTTTTCATTGATCATCAACTTAACACGTATAACGCAGGTGTCTTAGCCAGGACCATCATCATGTGCAATATGGCTTGAAAAAATAAATTAAAAAAAAAACAAAAACAATTGATCATCGAGCGCACTACTAGAGGAGCTAGCCTGGTCATAAAGCGAAATAAAGAGCTCCCGGGAATCTCTGATCTATCTCTTACCTACAGTTTTAAATTTGCATTTAATTAGTATAAAAAACACAGATATATATTAATTGTATATAACTGATGATCACATTAAAGGTAGATTATATATAACTCTCTGAAATGGCTGCAGACTAACGAACAGTACCACGCACTTAGCCGGGAATTCTTCGGAGAAGGATGATGATGATGAGATGATGATGGCCAGTAAATAAGATGTCCCATATGAACCTTTTCTAGCTTGAATTGATGATCATGAGACACGATCGAATTAGTGTCTTCTGACCCTTGCCAAAAGACACATGGTATTGCACCAGAGACGCCAAATAAATTATATATACCTCCTGTCTTCATCTGTATAGACTTGGCCCTTTTCTTTAAATATTAATGCTGCAGTTTAGAAAAGACAGCCATGATCATTTCCTCATACACCAAAGAACATGGTAATATTTTAGTATTTGAATTAAGGCCTGCTCAAAGCTAATCATGATAACGTTGATGATAATATTAACAAATCAAGCTTGGTTAATTATATTAATATGTGGTTTTCCGCTAATTAATTAATTAAGAACCAATCATGAGGCTTCTTCCCACCTGATCAGTTGGTCAATATTGCAAATTTTTGTTCCTAACATGCAGGTTTATCTTCTGCAATTGTTTTAATTCCTTTAGCAAAGAAAATGGAGATTAGAGAAGACTAAAAGTAATTTATATTAAGTACAAAAGGGATGAAAAGGGAGACTAAAACATGTGGATGTTTAGGAAAATCACATGATCATTAATAAGCAAGCCTACTTTAATTTATAATTAAATTTCATGATATTCCAGTTCAATTTCTTGGTTCTTGTGGTCACTGTCAGATGAATATTCATTCATCCCAAAAACCCTAGATGACAGGTAAGCAGTGGAGGCCTGATGAGTTGTCAGGTTCTGATTGGCCGATGGCTAAGAAACATCGAGAATGGTGGGCACGAACAATGGGAGGTGGTGAGCTTATTCTTTTGTACAAGCCAGATCTGATGATTCAGAGGATAGTTTCACTTTATCAACATAAAGTAGTCCCTTTTATTTTTTAATGAGAATTAGCAGATTCCTCTCTATCATGAGGTGTGCGTCAGGATCATAAATATATGAAGCATAGTGCCTTCATTTTGCATCATCTCTCTCCTCCTGTTCTCTATACGTTTCTTTCATTAATAGTACTCAGAGCGATTGATTTGCATGGACGATGATCAGTTTCCTAAGATGGAAATATTAATGCAGAAAGATCAACTTTCATCTTATGTTCATGAAGGAATTATGACCATGGGATCAGATTCTTTTGGTGATCCACTCGTTTGGGGTGCTCTAACTAAGAGTATTACTGCTAATTGTCACCACCATGGCGGTAGTGGTGGCATGAAATCATCACCAGCATCACCTGATAGGCTGTTTTCGAGCTCCGATTCTACTTCTTCCACAGAGGAGGCTTCTGATGCCATTTGGAGCCACAACATCCCTGGATTCAGTACTAAACATGAGGATGTCATCGACCATGATGAACACCATGAAAGTCCATTTGTTTCTGGATTGAATCCTGTCCACCCGCCTGGAGCTTCAGCATCAGGTCATGCCAAAGAAAGCTTCATTCCTGTAAATTTTTTGGATGCGTTTCCAAAGCTAACACAGGCTCAAGTTTCTCAACCCTCTTCTCCATCTTCATTGTCAGCCAAAACCAGATACCCGAATTTAACTTTATTTCTGCAGGAACCTAGCCTGTTAGGTTCATCTTCAAGAATAGCTGATAATTCGCCTAGCAAGAACATAAAATGTCAATCCATTTCATCATCTTCCTACCCATCATTTTCTATGACCCAATTTGCCCATATTCCATCCCGTCGGAGCAACGAATGGCTAAACTACTCCTCCAAAGGTCTTAATTATGGCTCCTGGCTCACCACCAAGACCCAACCCATGAAGTACACCGGACGAAGAAAGCAGAATCATGAGCTACAGAAGACTAACTTTTCATCCGGGTCATCATCGCAAGGGAAGCTATTCAGAGGGGTGAGGCAAAGGCACTGGGGGAAATGGGTTGCTGAGATAAGGTTACCAAGAAATAGGACAAGGGTTTGGTTGGGGACCTTTGACACTGCTGAAGATGCTGCCATTGCATACGACACAGCGGCTTACATCCTACGTGGGGAATATGCACAATTGAATTTCCCAGATCAAAAGCATCAACTCAAGACTAATTCATTGAATGGAGCCACAGCAGCGCTGCTCGAAGCAAAGCTAAGGGCAATATCACAAGGCATTTCTGCGCAAAAGAAGCCCATTGAGTCACCAGTACAAACACCACCAAAGAACAACCCATCTGAGGATACAAAACTCCAAGCTTTGAGCCAAAACTTATCAAGAAAAGAGCGACAGTTTGAGTGGGAGAGCAAGGCTGGACCAGAGGTGATTGAGAACAAGAAAACTCAGGAGGCAATATTATCAGATGTGGAAGCCCTTCAATTAAGTAGAATGCCGTCCTTGGACATGGATATGATCTGGGATGCTCTTTTAGTCTCAGATTCATGACCATCAGCAGTACATTTTAAATTGAACTCCATTAATCTTCTTGTGGGTATTAATGTTTTTGCTTTGAATCGCACATAACACCATATATCTGTCATTAGGAAGCCTGATAGGTTATATATTTTTCCCATCGATGGCCATTGGTCATATTTAGGTTCTATGATATTTTCTTGAAAATATGTTCTTTATGCAGCTCTTTTCCTTTTTCTTCTGTAATATTGTTTCCAGTAGTTAATTTCTTGCTTTTTATTTTAGTTCCATTTTGTTCTGTTGACTTCTGTGGAAGGAATGTCTTCAACTTCGGGCTCTGTTTGATATTGTAAATGGACTAGACATGTGGGAGGATGATTGATGGGCCCTTTCCACTGAGGTTGTAGTTGTACTCTCTCTCTCTCTCTCTCAAAAGTGTGGGCCAATTTTAGAGGGCACGCTGTTTATTTGGGCAATCGAAAGGAGAATTCTGGCTGCTTTTAGACCATTGAGAAGTGTGGGCCATTGTTTTTCTTTCGGCAATATAAAATAGTTTGGCTGGTGACCATAAGTTCAAATATAATTTTTCTCCTCCAACAATCAACACAACCTCATTCTTCAAGATCTGACTTTTCCAAATTCTTATTGGGAATATAATATTCAATTTAATTTTTTCTAATTTCAATTTCAATTTTATTAAATCCTAAAATAATAATAATAATATTAAAAAAAAATATTTTAATAATATATTTTTTTTTTTAACTTTTATCGTTCATCTAAAATCATCTCATATTTATCTCTAAATCCAATCCAACCTTAGTCCTTTAAAGATTCTCAGCCATAACATCATGTCATGTCATCTATGATTCATTGAACTTGGCAGTTGAATTTCAATAAGGTAGTAAGTTACAACTTACTCCTTAAACAAGTAATGTGTACACACACACGTCATTAGAAAGGAAAAGTCATCTTTAATACTATCAACGGTTCAGAACTTCTGAAGGACAGCCCGACAGGCCGTTCAATAAGATAAACAGAAAACGAACAAATGGTCTGTAACATGCATCTGCCGTTTACTTACCCCAAAACTCGAACAGACAGTGCTGTAATATACTAATGATGTATATGCCTCCTAGAAGGCATCAAGTTTCAGAACTAGTAGACAACCCCAATACTTAGCTCAAGAACTGCATCAAAATTCTCATTTGCTACAAAACTGCCTGTGTACTGTGTAGTCAGCCAAAGCCTCAAACTCTCTCTATCCGAAACTAACTGAGTTGACACAATTTACAGATGGGAGGAACTAAAACTGTAAAAAGGGATGAAAGTTCAGAGTTTTGAGTTGCCATTTCTGAATTCATCTACGGTTAAGGAAAACCCGAATGGGTAAAGAAACACAAACCTATTTTGGTTTGAAAAAAGACTTAATCTTTGTTAGATATGAAAGCCATTCATAACTTGCGTGGAACTAATTCAATGTTCTTCACTCGGTACTCTGTTTCTTTTTAAGCCTCAGAATCCAACGATTTCTTCACCAACCTTCTCAAAGTTATCATCTTCAACATCTTCTGTAGTTCAAAATCCTCTCTCCTGAGGCAAGGTCTCCTTTATGCACATTACTAGATTCAGCACCTACTCTACTCTTACTTCTAGAGATATATCCGCTTTATCATCTTCGGAATCAATTATCTGAGCTCGCATTGTCGGGTGTATGAGGAGACTCCCCTTCCTCATTATCTTCAATCTCTGCATCTTCATCCACTGTATTTACCACATCTTGTCCAGGAAGCCGCTGTTGCAGTGGCACTGCATCACTGATGACTTGACCAGTTCTTAATCTCTCCTTGTATTCCTCCATTTCTGATCTATATCTTTCTTTATCTTTAAAAGCTTTCTCCTGATAAACCTGAAATTCACAAATTTCAATGTGTACTGAAATGGATTTACAAAAGTTGAATGGAAACATAAGATTGAATATTCATTAAAAAAAAATGGAATGTGCAATTGAAAGTAATAAAATAAGAAGATAGAACTTAGTCCTTACAGCCTTTTCAGACTCTTTTAACTTGTTCCACAGTTCACCAATCATTCTACTAATCTCCCTGTCCTTCCCTGGATGCAGTGGTTTCAGTCTTGCGTGCTGCTCTGCAAAGAAGAAATTATAGCCGCTTCTGTTAGGTTTTGGATGAGCCGGGTCCCTTCTTTTTATTTCAGATTTCTTCCTGCGGCGGCGTCGATGGGTTCCCGGAACAGCAGAAGCTCCGTCATTTTTGCTAGCAAAGACACCATAGTTCTGTGGCAATTTCTGCACAGTGTTCTGTGGTGCGTGATAGAGCACACCTTTAAGCTTCTTTGAACCTATTGTGACAGTAACAAGGTACCCACTTTCGAATTTCCCATCAATGACCCCTACCACAGTTGAAGCTGCTGTTGCTGCAAAACACAAACGAGTAAATGGCTTTTAATTACCAACTGTTTCCTCAAATTCTCAAATTAAGCATTATTGGGATTAGGAAACGCTATGGAGAAACAGATGAAAAGTTTTGCACAAAAGTTTAGTTATAAATAGAAAAAACCAAAGTGAAATCCAACGAGACGCACACCACATACAGAAAAATAAATCACAAGGGCCATGCATCATTAGCCAATGGGTTGTGAAAAATCATCCAATATTCCATTTCATTGGCATATAATACATGAACCAGTGATAGCTTGAGGAAAAACCCTAGCAAAAAGAAGCATTCTTATAGCAGGCCAAAGGGAAAGCAAGAAAAAAAGAAGCAAAACCATCTCCGATGTCTAGCTACTTACAAAGCATCTGAGAGACATAATCAAATGTTTTCACTATGCAGTATAAAATATCAACAAATAGTTCTTAATTGAGGAAAAACCCTAGCAAAAAGAAGCATTCTTATAGCAGGCCAAACGGAAAGCAGGAAAAAAAAAAGCCATCTCCACTGTCTATCTACACTGTCTATCTTCTTACAAAGCATCCAAGACACATAATCAAATGTTTTAACTACGCAGTATAAAATATGAATAAATAGTTCTTAAATTGATTAGATTCAAATAGACTGAGATTTTGATCAAACGACCATGAAGGAAATTATTCAACAAGGAGGGCATCAATAAAAGCAGATGTAATCCAAACGAAAAACTAGGGGTGAAAACCGACCCCTTCGGTTCAGTTTTTGGGCAAAACCGATGCCGACCGAAGTTTACTTTTTGGGGGAGAAAACCGGCCGACACCGGTCGACGGGGAGGAGAAACACCGGCCGAAACCGTTGCCTCATTTCTCTGGCGGTTCACAGTCGGTTCTCAGACTGATGTTCGTCTAAGAGAGTAGAGAGTGAGAGTGTTGCAGAGGAGAGAGAGAGAGGATGAGAACTGGGAAGGCGACACGAGGAAGAAGACTCGAGGAAGAAGATAAAGTTATTTCGAAACGACACCGTTTGGTTTAAACCAAACGACATCGTTTTACTTAATTTTTTTTTCATACGTTATAAATTAAACGACGCCGTTTAATACCAAACGGCGTCGTTTTAGTACAGTATATTAAAAAAAAAACAATTTCTTTAGTCGGCCGGTTTAGCGGTTTCCTCAAACCAGGTTCGAACCAATGCCGAACCGGCCGATATCGATTTTCTATATTTTCTACCACATGCCGACCGGTTCTCCACCGGTTTTAGGCAGTTCTGAGCTTCGGCAGCCGGTCTGACTCAGTCTAAGTCGGTTTCTTGGTTCTTTATACAGCCCTATGAAAAACACATTTTTATACCCAAGCCACAATAGATTTAGCAGCTAATAACTTGTAACTAGGGGTGTCATATCGTGTTAACGGGTCGTGTTCATGTCATGTCAAGACATGCATATTATACTATATAAGTCAACCCTAACCTGACCCGTTAAACTTATTGTGTCAAAATCTCAAACTCTAACACAACCCGTTAACATAACGGGTCGGGTCAAAACGGGTTGATCCGTTTATGTAAATCGGTTGAATATACTTGAAATTAACCCATTTGACCTAGTTAAGCTTAACATAATTTTATATAAATGTTAAAATCACAATATCTATAAAAAAAATAAAACTAACTACAAGTCCAAAATTACAATCCAAACAATAAAAATATCGAAATTTAAACCCCAACAATTTTATTTTTATGTATAAGGGTATAATTGTAACTTTAACTTTCTTAACAGGTCAAAAAATCATGTCTTAACAGGTCAACCCGTTTTGACCCAAGCCCGTTAAAGCTAAATCCTAACCCGCTTTTATAGTGTTGTGTTTGTATTAGGTTAACGGGTCGTATCACATATTGCCACCCCTAGTTGTAACCAATCACTTATTCTATAACATGGCAATTTTTTATAAGCACCTCTTCACTCTTATTCAAGTTAAGTATACACTCTAATTAGCTCATGCATAAAATAAAACAAGACACCAGGTTTTGGAGGCAAAGATTCATTGCTGATAGTAGAAATCCATAGAGCTATTTATCCTCTTTTTCCTTCCAAATTTTAGGAATTGAAAATGAGAAAAAAAAATAGAGACCTCCTGCCAATTCTGCAGTATTTATTTTTTTTTCTGCTTGGATTTCTGGTGTTGGCTGCAAGGATTCTGTTCTTGATACTGGAACTGGAGTTATGGGTGGGCTCATCAAAGAATCTGCCAAAGATTGGTTTATTATGAAACTGAATCCAATAATAAGTATTTCCATGAAGACTGATTGTTGTATGGACGCACCGTTAGACATAGGGACCCATCCCCGAGCCTTAAAAAAATATAATTGCTCATAGTGGTGAAGTAATGAAACATAGTACTTTCGCAGCACAAAAGACGCATTTGTAGCCGTTGAAGGAAAGTTGAAAACAGCAGTCACTTCTTTCCATCTTCTCTCCCTAATAATCTGCAAATTCCATTTTTCCAGATAAGAAGCAACTACATGCTAACTAATCCACAGTGAACATTAGGAAAAGATTGATTGGGGAGAACACATAAAAAATACTGAACGAGTACTAAAAGGTATTATGGTAGTATCTGATAATACTGAACACCTAATAATCTGATGTATCTATTGTTTATATATTGTGACAGGCTTCTCAGGTCAGATTGCTGTGTTACTCGAGGTAAAAGGAATTATGGTAGTATAAGTTCATGATTACAAAGAACAAAGAAAGAATGCACCTTGCAGGACACTGAAGTCTTTCCATGACAGTAAAGCAGTATCCATGTGTTATACCCAATCTCGCATTAACATTACACTCTTTTATACATCATTTTCATAGAAGAGAAGAACATGCGAGAAAACTTCACCCAGCAAATTAAATGTAGCTTAAAGTCAACGAGGAATCAAATGTAAATCTTTCTTTGCTTAAAATACTTAGAATGGTAGCACAGTAAAAGAAGTAAAGAAGATACCATACAGAAAATCAGGTGATACAGACCGCGGAGAGTCAAATATACAGACACTAAGGTTGGAAATACAATACCAATATCACATGCGGTTGAAGAATTGTCGACTATAATATATCATAGGTGAGGAAAGCTAACATAGGTTAATACAATAACCCTCTATATAAAAAAATCCTTCAACCAAGTAAAACTTGTGATAGGCAATAAGTTACACTAGAAAACATGAAACAGAAATTGCGATGGCTTGCTCTTTTAAATACAGAATAAACATAAAAAGAATTTCACCAATT
>QEOT01003829.1:40128-65535 GCA_003123785.1 Pterocarya stenoptera
AATAACAAAAAAAAAAAAAAAAAAAAAAAAGATTTTAGTACCAAGTACCTAGACTTTTCTTAATAATTTTGAAATTTCCAAGAAAACTTATAAGGTTATGTTTGGGGGCAAAGATGAGAAATCTCATCTCTATCTCATCTTATCTCATCATTATATTTTTTTCAAATTCTCATATAAAATATAATAAACAATTAAATTTTTTCAAATTCTAATTCAACTTTTTCAAATCCCAAAACAATAATAATATTAAAAAATAATATTTTAAACTTTCATCTTAATACTATTCACAAAATTTTTAAAAATTCTCATCTTATCTCAACATCCAAACCTAACCTAAATATAGATTTTATGAGATTTTGTGAAAATGGTGGGTGGGATTCATTAAAAAATATGTTTGAATCGGGAAAAATCTTTGGAGATTTTTTTATTGGAGTTTGAAAAAGTAAAAAAGACTCATTGAGATAATATATTTAAGAAGATTTTATGTGAAGAAGTTTTTGAATTTGTAATAATTATTTTAATTATTATTTATGACTAAGAAAATCTTGGGAACCCTTCAACATCATTGGGATAGATTTGATTCTAATGCCACATTTAAGAGACTCATACTGTAATCTTTAAACCATAATCTGTATGCATACGTATCATTCGCTTTAAAACTTAGGTTAAATGGAGTCACGCTAACTTGACAGGCGGTAGCATTCATGCTGCCTATAAGTGGGCGGCAGTGCATTACGTACGCTAGCTGTTAGCTGTGAAGAAGACTTTAAATGGTTTCCTAATGCCACCCATATTCAGAAGGGTAGTTCTACATACTCCGCTCATGCATCTTGCTTGGCATGGCTTGCCACGTGTTTGTTTTAATTATTTAAAAAAAGGATGAAGAAAAAAAAATAAAAGAAGATAAAAAACAACGGAGATGCTTTATTTAACAATCCGAAAACCCCTTCCAACCTCGACAGCTTGCTCCCCAACTCCAGCACCGGCATTGCATCGAGTCCGGCAACAAAAAAGAAAACATTTCCGACGCCGTGTTCCATCTGTCCTCCGTCCAGGTAGATCTGAGCTATTCCTTCCACACCCAATACAAATTATTCCACGGCCTATTTGAATCTAACCCAAATTGTATAAACAAAGTATTAACAATTCATTTTAATCAGAAAAAAAACCAATGTAGATAACTACTTGATGGTGATGCATGTTTGATGATTTTAAAATTTATCAATACCCAAGAAAAAATTGGACCAGAAAGTTACTTCTGGGAATGATTTTGACGGAGAACAAATCTAGGCAAAAGAACCAAACGAAGTTACATTTCCATGAACATTTTAAAAACAAGAGATTTTGGTAGACCTTCAAACCCATATTTCAAAAGGTTGTGTGTTTTCGGGAGAGGCGTTGTTGATGGAGGCTCTGTTTTACAAGGGCTCTATTTTTCGGGAGAAAGGGCGTAGCTTGAAGACGACGGAGTCTAATTTTTTGCCTGAAGAAGACCCAATTTTTTAATCTATTAAGTCATGCCACATGGATGCCAAATCAGGCGGGATGGTCAAGCAGGAAGGGAAAGCGGTGGGGCGTAGCTTTTTCCATTTTCAAAACATACGAGCACAAGAATCGAAGCAAACAACTTATATTCTTGACGGCTTGATCGTGACGCTTTCCATGAAGAGAAACCAACGTCACTGTTTAGATAGATGCAGATTTTACATGTCAAGTGAAATGTGTGTTTCAAATAACACAACACACACAAACACACTTGCTTTGGTGGTAGTCATAAAAAACTCCACTGAAGTTTTAAATTATTTCATCTCATCTCAACACGTCACCTTAGACTCTAATTTCTAGAGTCAAACCTTCTAAAGTTTCAAAAACACTTCTGCTTATAGGAAAACTGATCAGAAACACTTGTGCTCACATAATGTGGAAAATATAGTTAAAATTGTTTATTTTAGCTCGTGTCTGAAGCACAATTTTTTATAAGACATTTATTTTTTTGATAATCTAAAAGAGCATAGGCATTATTATGGTACACGGGGAGTATGTTACGAATACTCCCTCACAAAGAGAAGGCACCAAAGCAACAACCTTAACCGAAGTCAACAAAATAGTTGCTTGTTATTCGTGTGACTATTTATTTGTTTTAGAAGTGGAAGCTAATAGAGGGGGCAAGATGCCACTACTACAGACCTGAAAAGCATATGTAAATGGAGCCCGGGGCGGGGGGAAGGGCAGTGTCAGTTAACTGAAGGTCCCTTTAGAGTTTCCACAAAGCAGCAAAACCAGATCGTGTGACAAACCTTATACAAGCCCTTCAACGTACTCCTAAAGATGTACTGCGCCAGCACCTTTTCTTTGACATAACCTGAATGCAGATGAGCTTTGGGTATCAGCAAGCATTAAAGCTTCATGCAGATCTCAAAAGTTTTCAAGGGAATAAAAAAAGGAGAGAATTGATGAAAAAAGGAGCTAAGCTATTCTAAAACCTCATATCAAGGAGTTATTTTAGAGAATATTCAAGGAAATATTTGACTATGAAGTTTAGACAATGCTGAGCCAGATCCTCTTGAAGATCAAATTCCACAGAAAGATATTCCATTTTGTTATTGTGGCTGTAAACCCATTTATGCATAAAATCGAAACCATGGTAAATTTGCGTACCTTCAAACTACTACCCGCTTTGCAATCACCCCTTAAAAAAGGAAAAAAAGCCATGGCAACACCGCGACTCGCCACCCACATAGGCCCACAGCAACAGGCAACTTTTTTAAATATCTTTTTTCAACGTTTAATATAAAAGGTTTTATTGTCTTTTTGGAAATTTTTGGGCGTGATGCTCTGATTATTTAAAGGGAAAATGGGGTACATTGCAATTTTTTAGTAGTTTCTAGGGGAGATTGCCAAAATTGATAGTTTGAGTGATGCAAATGATGTGGTAGTTTGAGGACGATACGTGTATTTTCCCCTAAAAAATTTCAAATTAGAAGAAATCTTAGTAAAAGAGCTACATATTAATACTAGAGTCAATAATCCTAGTACACCTGTCAGCTACCTAAACCCTCAGCAGAGTAACACCAGCTGGCTAAGCTGAATCTCTAACGAGACATGATGATGCAATATCGTGGATGGGCTACAGCTAAGTGTTGCATCTAGTCACTGTATATTAGCAATTCAAAAAACTATTTGAAAATAAATCCACTGATAGAAGAATTTGACATCCCGGCAATACACAATTATTGCTACTTCAAGTATTAGCACTTTCTTATACCATACCTTTTTTTTTTTTTATAAGTAATAAGAGGAAAAAACAATTATATTATATATATATATATATACCTTTCCTATTATACCATACCTTAGAGGATGGAGGGGGCAAAGAGGCCTGACGCACTGCTTTTCCAGGTTCTGTTAACTGTCGAATCTCTCGAAGTTGACTCGTTATATCCTCCAGAAGTTGCAACTGGATTTTTTCCCTTTCCTTGTTCCCCAAAGAGAAGTTGAGCTTCCCTCTTCCTTTTTGTACGACCCTTAGTCTTTCTTGAAGCCACTCTACTTCGTTATCAATTTTTAACCTTTCATTATCAAAAGAAGACATTGAATGTCTCTGAAAATCAAACGCAGACATTGAGTTTCTCCGCATACGAGAAACCAAGGATTTGCTGCGGGAAGGAACCTTTGGAGGCAGTCCACTAGTTGTATCTGACCTGATTCTGTTGATTTCTATGTCAGTCTCTGAGCTGCTAAGGATTGGACTACCATGTTTCGTATGCCGGTTTAAGGAAGCATTTCTTGAGAACTGACCACTCTTCTTTTCACTAGCTTCATTAAACATACTAGACTCATCACCAATCACATGGACATCATAAACACGAGGCTCTGTCTCACAAACTGAGCTTTGCGAAACTTTGACTTCCTGATTTGTATCTGTTCCATCCATTTCCACACAATTGCCATTATATGCACTAACGGTCTTATCTTCATCACACGATTCGATTGTCTTTGTTGCCACACTTTGGGCTAGACTCACATTATCACTTTGTTCCTGTCCTTCCCCAACTGGGTTAATGCTTCTCACATGCAAATCAAATCCCTGAGGAGTACTTGATTGAGTTAGTTGTGAGTGTGCCTCTGATTTATGCAATTCTCTTTGTTGAGTAAGTGGATCCTCATCCATGGATGCCATTCCCTTTTCATGAAAGGCCTCACAACTTAAAAAACTTGGACATTTGTCAATAATTGGTTGCCTGAGGATGTCTCCTTGTTTTGAGAAGTCAGCATCTTCATCCAATGCTGGATATGGCAGTTCTTTCCCAAAAGCAATGGTATGATTCTGCAAATTGAGAGAGACCTCGTACTCCCCAGAACTACTTGTGGTTTTCAAATTTTCTTTATCATGTATGCATTTGGTAATCTGCTGCAGCATTGGCATTGGATCTTCACTTGAAAGCGACAAAGAAGAAATCCCATGTGTCTCTGTGGCCTCCATATCAGCATCCAATTGATCATTTCCAAACATCATTTGCCTGTAGGCTTCAACTTCCTTCTCTAAGAAGTGTTTTTCCCTCTCTCTCCTCAGTAAGATCTCCTTAAGAATGTTCATTTCCTCAGCATCATAAGCATATTTTTCTTCTATCATCCTCTGGAATTGTTTAGCTTCCATTTCAATCAATGCCTTCTCCTCTTGTAGACGCAATATCATAGCCATGGCCTCATCTGCAGCAGTAGCAGCAGCACATCTCTCTTTCTCAAGTTCAAGATACAGGGCAGCACGAACAGCATGCTCTTCTTCAAGTGATTGTTCCAAGATTCTGATTGTATTTTTATCATTACTGTCAAAGCGTAGCTCCTTTTGTGTGTTGCACCTGAACTCTTCACCAGGTGATGCCTCCACAGATTTAACTTCATAAACAGATTCATTCATATCAGGACCCTGTGAAACTCCTCCCTGCAAACAAATGTCCACAGGCACCGGCGCTTCCCAGCCATCTAAAATCAAATAACCATCCACATCAGAAGCAGCATCAGCATGCATTGTGTAGAATAAAAAGTATGTGAATTTGCACTGATAAAAAATCATGCCCAAAGTATTCATGTGGTACGTATAGTTCATTAACTAGGCTCAATTGTATAATGGAGAATAATGGAGACCTACTTTTCTTCAATTGAGTAAACTAAGTACATATTTTTTCCTTGTATCACTATCACTCATGCATAGGTGCTACTCTTTATATATGTCCTGTGTAGTTGGGCTATGCCTATCAATTTCATCAACAATTTTTTTTTTACTGATAAAGATATATATATATCTATATATATATAGATAAAGATATATATATATATTCAATTAAGCACTAGTTACATTGAAGGTTTTAAAAAGTTACAGGAAGAGATCTTAAAGGCAGTTCATATGGTCAAACACACATTGCAAAATCATAGATCTAGAATCTCATACTTTTGACTTAAAGAGAAGATTAAAACTACAACAAAATAATGAGAATGAAAGAGGTTCAAATTAGAAATAAAACAATTTAAGCGCAATAGAAAAAAATATAGTCTGAAAAGTGAGATTCATAGCGAAAGTAACAATCTCAAGAAAGACTACCACCTCCAGAATTCATAGGTACTGAGCTGCCTTCTTCGGTAATGTGTGTTCCTATTTTGCAAGCACTGGAAGGAGTCTGAGAACTCTCTTTTGCATCCAAAGAAGAATGATCATACGATGAACCTGCCCAAGAGTTCCCATTATCAACGGCCCTCCCTCTGAGACGCCTCCGAAGACCAAGCCTCTTCCTCTGACCTGCAGCACCCTTTCGTTTAAAATCAAACCTTCCCCCTTTAATGGCTTCCAAGTTCACCGTTCCAAACTCAAAACCAGCTTCATTACTTTCCTCCAATTCTCTCCCTACGCTATCTTGTGCCCTCTGCAATAACGAGCTACATGATGCTTCACCGTCCAACTCAACATGCCTGGTGTCATGATTTCTTTTATCCACCAAATCTGTATTATATTGGGAATTTGGGTCGTCAGCCCATGTCTGATCAAAAGGAAACTTGCTCTTCACTGACAACTGAACCGAAGAAATTTTCACCGGCGGGCAATCCACTAATGCTCTTTGCAAGCAGAGATCACCACAGGGGTTCCAAAATAGTCCCTTGCAAGGACGAGGCAGGCACAATCCGAACAAACCCAGAAACTTCGAGGCCAAATAAGCAAGAGTTGATGCACACAGTAAGAGATAGGCTATGCCGAGATCAAGAAATGCACCCACTAGCCCACTAAATGTCCACGAGTGTATCTTCCCGCACGTCATTTTCCCAGAATACTTTATCACCATAGGAAATCCATTCAGAACAGTAGCATTAGCCTCTACAAAACTGGAGAAATATCTGAAAATCAAAGAAAACGAAAAGAAAGGAACATATCCAACTTGCCATCTTTCATAAATCAAAAGTAGAAAACAATGAATGGAGCCTTCGTTTGGTTGCAATAAATTGGGGTACATAATATAAAATAGCGATTTTTCTGTTTTTTGAGTTTCCTTTCTTATGCCTCCGCATGCTTTCTTAGCAACCAAAACAGAATTCCAATAAACTTAAAAGAGTGACGATAATAATATTAAGATGTGACAGAGAAAGAGATGTGAGAGAAAACGGATGAGAAATCAACAACATACCCACTTGGAAATACAAAACTTTGAAAGCACCTTTTTTAATCACCGAGTGGGGCAGAGCCGATTCGGCGACAAAAACCGATTTTCCTTGTGATTGAAACCCTGTATTTTGAGCGAAGAAGAAAGAGAGACCACACGCAACCATGTGCTGCTTCATAGTGATGTCAAAACTCAAAATTGTTTTGTTTTAAGAAAAACGTTGGTATGTTCCCGAGGAAGATACGACGCCGTTAGTCACCCACGGACTTGTTCCATTCAAGATTCGCGAGATCTGCGTATTTTTCTACTGCTCACCCTAAACATATGGCCCATATGATATGGGTAACTTTTAATTTTAATTTTGTTTTTTTGATAACGGGTATTTTTTAAGTTTTACTGGTGAAGGGTATTTTGTGTTTTCGGAAACTAATTTATTTTTTAAAGTAATTACATAAAAATAAATTCATAAGTTAATGCAACTTGATGTAATACGTCAGATTGTAAAATTAATTTTATTATAAATATATTTAACGAATTATATAAAATTATATCAATTTATAGATTTATTTTATTTTTATAACAATTCTTGAAATGAAATATGAAGTGTGGTGGCGTGCCATGCGTACACCGATTTTTGTGTTGCAAGATTTTTAATATACGAGAAAATCTATTTAAATCTTTTTTTAACACACTCAACACAATACTCAAAAACAAAAAAAACAAAAAAAAAAAATACTCATGTGGAAAATTTTCATATTAACAATTAAAAAAAGTAAATAAATAAAAAAACCAGTGTTTTTGACTTTTTTAAAATTATAATGGATACAACTTTAAAGCTAATATACCGGCTTTTGTATATCAAAACTCTTACTATATCTACGGACTAGGAAAATTATTCATATGGTTATAAAAGTTCTGTACACTTCTTATTATAAAAAAAATGGATATATCTAGAGTCCACATAAATAAATTTTTTTTTAATAGAAAAATTTCTATACAGAAGCCTTACACCACGCCCATTCACCTAATCAACATGTTATTCGTCATTTTTTGTTATTCTATCTTAATGCTTAAATATGTGTGTGTTTAAATATAAATACAAAAATTACAAATCACATGTTAGTTATGTGTTTGTGTATAGTGTAAGGCTTCATCGTAATATTTTTATTTTTAATAATGAGCCACGCTATTTTTCAAAGGGGTTGTTGATAAAGTGTCAAAATTGCATAATTAAGTTGCTAAAGTGATTAAATTGTTTATTCAAAAACTGATTTAAGCACTTAATTATGCAATAATTTTTGGTACTTGATTCATTGATAAATTTTGATATTTTACACTTAAAATGATTTATAATGCAGCTTGTAAAATCACATCAGAATTAATGTCTCAATTTTATCCCTAATTGTGAATACTTAATCTTAATTTCTGTAGGGGTATCTTTGGAAATGAATTGATGTAGGGTATTTTTGAAATGAGATGGGACGGAGCTCGGCAGT
This sequence comes from Pterocarya stenoptera, assembly GCA_003123785.1. Lineage (NCBI taxonomy): Eukaryota > Viridiplantae > Streptophyta > Magnoliopsida > Fagales > Juglandaceae > Pterocarya > Pterocarya stenoptera. Next base: position 48,272 of record QEOT01003829.1, read on the forward strand.
CAACAGAGTCATGCATTGAGCAACTTTGCAAATTGCCAGAAGCAAAAAATGGGAATAGTAAAACATTACCATTTGTGGCCAAATTTGTGGCCATGTGCTCAAGACACTGCTCAAGCGAAACTCAAGTCTCAAATGTCGCTCGACACTTGGCTCAAGGGAAAATCAGACAGTGATTTCACTCAACACTTGCTAAACAGTTGGCTCGAGCAAAGCTTAACCAGAGAGTTCACTTGAGTCTCACTTGACAATCCGTTCGAGCGAATGCTAGACAGAAAGTTCATTTGAGTCATGCTCGAGCGAACATATGAAAAAGTAAACTTTGTTAGGTTTTTTTTACTGCGCTGCTTGCCACATATAAATACCAAAATGATGAAATGTGATTTCAAGAGAGAATAGAATACAGAATGACGTTTTGGAAGAGAGAAGATGAGCTTGAGCGATAGAAAGAGAGAGTGTGTGAGGAGTGAGAAACAAGTGTATTTCATTGTGTACTTCTACATTCCACTGAATAAAAATATCTTGCAGCTTCGTAGATGTAAGCAAATTGTTGAACCATGTAAATTTTGTGTTGTGTTATTGTTTTTTCTATTCTTCTTTACTATTCTCACATTATCATCCCTAACAGACATGTGATAATATACATAAAAATTGTGAACAACTAGTAAAACAAGAGGCCAATCAAGAATATATAATTAATTAATTGGCTATGATGATGCTTAAAAGCATACAAGACTATAAGTAATCTCTTGTGATTAGGGGTGGCAATTTGTGTTTTTGGATCATGTTTGTGTCGTGTCAAGTCATAAACATTCGACTACATAGGTTAACCCGAACCTGACCCATTAAGCTAAGCATGTCAAACTTTCAAGCCCTAACCCAACTAATTTAGATAATAGGTTGTATCGTTATCTAATGTCCACGATCAGTTTACACTAGAAAATATCTCATATAGATGAATCTGTCAAAATGAAGCATGTACTAAGACAAGAAGGGGTCACCTCTATGCCCAGAGAGCCCGATAGAGGATGACATTTGTTTCTAGTTTAAATATAGGTTGACACTTTACTTGCTGCAACATGTTTATTTATGCTCTTTGTCATGTTGTACTAGATTTCAATTATTGATGTAGAATTAGATATGAGAAACCTTAGATACTAGGATTTTAGAAAAATGTACCTAGAAGTTAGATAAACAGGTGAGAATATAAGCAATCGCACTAACTTTTACTCATCATGATAACAAATGATAGGAAAATTGCTTTTCCCCACCATATTTCTAGTTCCAGAATTGCTACAGGTACGTGCCGTGGGGTACCTTTGGAGGAATTGGCTGACGTGGTTAATGCCAAGTCAGCCGATATTAAAAAAGACAAATTGATTTCAGAAACTCACCTAGCGGCAAACTCATTCACTACAAGAATTATGGCCTTTTGCCATGAATTCTTTTTCCAAGACGCATGATCGTGACAAATAAGTACCGAATGGCATGAAAACCATTCGTGGGAAATAAAACAAGCCTAGTCCCACGAAATTTTTTTGGCAAGTGAAACTTTATGGGGAAAATATGTTTTTGCGGTGAAAAATGACTCATTGCGGTGAATTTTTATCGCCACAAATAGTTTGGCCAGAAATTCCATGGGTTCGTGGCTTATAAACTTGTTGCGACGAAGTTTTCGACTTTTTGGGGGCGATATTTTGTCGTCGCAAATAAACTTATGGGTTATTAGGTTTTAGTTGCGATATTGTCTTTTGTTATTGCGATTAGTACTAGCCACAAAAAACTTTAAAATCTTGCTTATAAACCCGTTTTCTCTTTTCCTTCTCATTTCTCATTTCTTTCTCTCTCTCTCTCTCTCTCTCTCTCTCTCTCTCCCCTCCCTCCTTCTCTTTCAGCCAATAGCCCCCTCTCCTGTTTCCTCTCTTCTCTTTCAGCCTCAGCGGCGCCGCAGTAGTGCAGCCACGCAGTCACCGGCATCAGCCTCCCCTCGCAGGCGCCAACCTCCCCCAGTCCCACATTGCCGGCCTCCTCCCTCCATCCCGAAACAGCCACTCCCTCATCCGATCTGCTCTCCTCTTCAGCCCAGCGCTGCCGCAGCCTCCCATCGTCGCAAACCACCACCACCACCTCACCGGACCACCCCCACCTCTAATATGCCTTCCCGCACGCCTCCCTCCCTCTCTTCCTCACCGAATCGAGCCCCCTCCCTACACGTTTTCTATGCAATCGCACGGCCTAGATATGCCGCCAGAGGCTGCTGCACCACCTCCTCGAGGCTGCTGCACCACCTCCTCGAGGCTACCGGCCATCTACCGGCACCCCCTGCTCCCCCATGGCCAGCCCTAGTCCCCTCTGCTCTCAGATTTGTGTATACCTCTCTCTCCCTCTCATACGTGTGTCACGGCCTCCACCACCCATTTTGTCAGGTATTTACTAGTACATTCATTTTCCATTTGCTCCTATTCTAGATGTTTGGATTTTTCTAGAGTTGGGATTTGGTGACTTGGGTATGGAGTTATTAACTGCTACTTGATACGTTTATGGCCTAGATTCTAAATCTCTTTTAACTATTGATTGTAACGAGCAAATTTTAATCTTGATTTCATATGTGATATGATATGAGTGGTAATTAACATCTGGAACTTAAGTCGTTTCCTTATGATGATAGTATAACTGTGCAGGACAGCTTGTGAAATTTATCATAGTATAATTGTGCAGGACAGCTTGTGAAATGGTTAGATTTGTATCATTTTGTAATGTAATGAAAATAGTGTACGTCCTTTTGGTATTAGAAAGTAGTAGGTATAGAAAGATATAGATTTAAGATATAGAAAGTAGTAGTATACGTCCTTTAAGTTAATAAAAAGATATAGATTAAATGGTTTATATTTGTCTTAACAGTACTCTCTCTCACATGTAGACTAAACTCATTCCTAATATTGGCAATCAACTTTATCTTTTATTGACAATCAAGTGCTTATGGTATGACTTAGAGTTGTTGTCCTATGTTTCTTTTGATGTATTCCAGATACGTTCCAAAGTGAATGGTCAAACTGTAGAACTGGTACATATGAATTTATTTCTGTTTGATGGTCAGGGTTGTGGCCCCTTTATGAAATTGTGGTAGAAAACCCTTCTGCTTGGTATAGCCAGAATTCACCTTAGTGAGAAAGAAGTCGAAATTTTTTTATTGGATAAACAATTTCTATGGAACTGATTTCCTCTATATTAATGTTCCATACAGCTCTTGAGGAATCATCCCAATGTAAGGATCCCTTCTTTGCATTAGAGCTTGCTGTATGCCGAGAAAAGACTGACGGTATATACTTTTTCATCTTAATGAAAAAACTAAAATTTTCTAATTGGATGGAATTATTCCGTCTTATAACACTTTGCTCTTTCTTGGAGAATAAATAAATACTGTTTACATATTACAGGGGATGCTGCTACTCTTTCTGCTCTGCAAATGATGGTAAAAGCTGTGAAGGTCATAATTAACTCTAATTAAAATTCCATTTTGTGGAACTTTATTTGTTGTAATATCTTGTATTAAATCTGGCTGGCTACATCCTCTGCTGTCTTGAGAGTTCCTTTCTAGTTTTACTGTCAACCCAATTCTTTTGTGTTGGAAAGCTTGTGTTGACTGATGTGTTAGGAAGCTTGTGTTGACTGATGTGTTAGCCTTTAAGGTTTTTGAATTTTTCTTTTTAAGTGTTGACTGATGTGGTTTTATTTTGGTGCCTTCTTATTATTTGTGGGGTTATTCCCTTTCTTTCACTAGCTTTAGCTGTGTGGATTGATTAAACTATAGTTTTAGTTCCTTTCTCCTTAAATGTATTGGGTATGGATGAAGCTTGTAAAAACAAATGAGTGCTTTGAATGGATTGTATGTTGATCTTATAAAGCTTGAATGGATTGTATGTTGATCTTATAAAGCTTGAATGGATTGTATGGTTGTGGTTTTGTGGAGCCATGAATTGTAACTTATAAAGTTTTGTGGTTGTGTGGTTTGGATAAAGTTGTATGGTTTTGTGGAGCCATGAATTGTAACTATAGGTTTGGATATATTTATTTTAGCCTATATTAGACTATTTGTTATGATTATTTTTGGCTATATTATTTTTTTATTTTACAATTTTTTTTTTCTAAAATCTCTTAGCATTTGCTACAAATACAACTCGTGGCAAATATTTTTTGTTGCCAGAAGTAATTATTTCCCGCGATAACCTTTCTTCCTAAATAACTATTTTCGACGGAATACTTTATGGCAAATGTTTATTTTCCACAAAATTATTTTATCGGAAATACCAAAGGGAGCTATTTCCACAAAGAGAGTAGTGGAAATACTCGTGGGAAATACTAATACGCACGACAACAACTCGTGAGAATTGAACATTTCCCACGATCATCGAACATGTTGAACGTCCTAATTGCGACAAGCTACTAAGAATTTGCCTCGAGAAAAGTTGTGGGAAAAGGGCTTTATTTGCCACGACTTAAACCTTTCATGGGATATAGTACTTTTTCCGGCGAATTTTATGTCACAACTTTCCCATGACGAAATTTTGTGGGAATAGAACTTTTGCCACAAAATGACTGCTGTTTGTCAGAAAAATCAATCGTGGGGAAAACTAGAATTTCTTGTAGTGACATCACACGGCTCCAAGTCACTCTGAGGCTTAAGGACCGTGTAACCATACTTAGGACATATTACCCATTACATATTTCTGATATTGCATCTCAGAAGAAACATGCCTGCAACAACTTGTCTTCATTCTTGGCCATCTGAGCAACGAGTATCAACTTGTCTTCATTCCTTGGCCATCTGAAAACTTTTTACTTACCAATGAAAACTTGGGGATCAATTTTACAACAACTTAAGCTTTTTTTTTTGCAGCACATTTTACTCCAATACTCAAATCTAGTAAGGTTGATGACAGTAGAAAATGGGGGGTCTGATCATCCATGATTGTATAGTATAAAAAAAATCAACCCTCAGCAGATTCCCATTTGAAAGCCATGGGCCCAAAAAAGGGAAGGTAGTACAGCATACAATTTTTGCATCTTTCTAGTTTTTTCTGATCTGCAGCAAAGCAGGATATTCAATGTTTTCAACTTTTTCCAAATAGTTGGTGGGCAAATTTTATTATGAATAACGAACAAGGTAGTGACCTTGATCATGAATCCCTCGCCTCACTCTATCCTCATCAAACAAACCAATAATTAAACATTCCCCATCTCCTTCTTGTCTGTGGGGAAGCTTGCTCCAAAAAGCTGAATCTATTCCATGGGTTTCAAATGTGAAGAAGATGCAAAAAATAAAAAATTAAAAAAATGAAGATGAGAGGTAGCTGATTTTCGTGGTTCTCTCATTCTCTGTGGATGAAATCAATCTCCATGGGTTTCCGAAGCTTGCTGCGTTTCAACCTAGCTGAATTCAACGAAACGACGCGTTTCATTTTTCCACCAGGTTCCCCAACCCCGGGTGCGAGTAGAATTTTTGTTCTAGTTCACACAACACCCATTGGGTCATGGACACCCATTTTGTCATGAAGCTTGAAAAAAATGGTCATTCTAATATTCATAACAACAAGCAAAGGAATAGATTTTCTAGAGAGAGAGAGAGAGAGAGAGAGAGAGAAAATGAATTTACAAGTTGAAATTCACAAGAGAAGAAGAAGGCAACATTATAATTAATTAAGACATCACTTGCTTATGCAACTTCAAATGGTGTTTCTTTTGTGGAAACTCCCATGTTAGAGAACTTCTTTAAGACATTACAGTTTTTGAAAACAATCAAATATCCCGCCCAAGTTAACTAATATCACACTTGAAAGGGATTAACTGCTATGAACTACAAGTTCATTGGCCTCCACGTATACAAAACCAATTAAATTTGCATTGAGAGAATCATTCTCATTTCAAAATGTAAAACAAATGAAATTATAATCAATTGAAATTTGACTAATTTTTTTCCTGGCAAGTCATGAAGAACTACAAAAACCAAATACATTACATGTCATGAACGACCAATTTGTATGCCGTGCACCTTTATTAGATTATTCACCATTTTGGAGTCCATATTTCCGAACCCAGACACACAGGAACTCCAAATCTGCGAAATCAAAACAGGCAGTGAACAAGCCCATAACACTATGCTCAGATGACATGCTTGCAATAAATATACCTAAAATAGGAGGCCGAATGCTAAAATTTAAAACGTCCAAAGATCAAATCTGCATCTTGTATAAATGAAGTTGCGTACCTTTGTACCAATGATGCAAGTCTCCTACGAGAACTTATTTGATAGGATACATACATACATACATACATATATATTTATATATATATATATATTTATATATAAGAGGAATAAAAGGCAAAATTAGGAAATGGATGGACAAGTTGAAAAAGATTAGGATGCAGGTTGAAACTTTCGTGCTCAATATGAGTCAAAAGAATAATATTGGAAGCTCAGATGCTAATAAATGAGCTTTCAAACATTAGATAATCAAAGCAGTACGAAGATATTTAAGGAATTAAAACGACTCGACGAAGACTAGTTGATCATCAACTGCAGCTTGTTTATTGAAGACTTTTACGTACGTACGTAGTCATGAGTACTAGAACATCATTCATGACCCGCGTAAAAGTCTGGAGATTACAAGTCGTTAATTTTTTTCCAATTTCCAAAAGATGAGTAGAACAAAATAACCGTGGATCATGAGTTAAAATGAATAGCGATATCTAGTGGACTGCAAAAGATGCATGCGTGTCAGAATCTGGACCACCAATCGAGCTAGCAACTAGCCAAGTCGTACTTAAACCTCTTGACTACGTACGTACGATATTTGCAGATCAATAAAGGCTGCGCTAGACTTTATAATCAAAAGAACAAAAATTCCATACGTTGAAACTTCTTCTCGATCTGAATTGCTAGGTTCTTGCAAATATCTGCATCATGTATTGCAATTGACAGATAGCTAGATTAATCCCACCATATATAAAAACTCGGTCTTGGGCTAATTTGCTGCTTATTATCACTCCTTGCATGCTCCCATTCATCATCAATATCATCCTACCTCATCATCATATATATATATATGTAGAGAGAGAGAGAGAGAGAGAGAGAGAGAGAGAGAGATCCGATCGGTCGAACGATGGAAATCATGAAAAGGGTGATCATGTTCCAGATGATCATTTTGTTGCTGTGTTTGATGATTACTGCAATATTCACAGGAGCAACGAATGTCGATGTTAATGTAAAAAGCAATATTATGAAGAACTCATCATGTCAAGCAGACTGTGGGAATAATGTTATTATTCCATACCCTTTTGGAATCGGAGCTGGCTGCTACGTTGACCATTGGTTTGAAGTTGTCTGTATTATTAATAATAATACTGACTCCTCGGCCTCCTCCTCCTTGTCGGGCTCCGGCCCTCCCAAACCATTCTTGAAAAGGTTCAACCTGGAAGTGCTGGACATTCAACTTGAAAAAGCCACAGTTCGCGTCAACTATCCGATATTTTCAAAGTGTGACAATTTCACAAGCACAGGCAATCATTCGGAGTTAGCAGAAAGCCCTTTCGTTTTCTCGGAGCGCACCAACAAATTCATTACGATGCCCATGAGTTGCGACTTCACTACCTCAATATTGTCCCCAGATGGCTCAGTTTCATATGGTGGGTGCAAGTCCCTTTGTGGTAGCCAAAGTGGATTAATATTAGATAGTAGAAGCAGATGCGGCAACCGTACTGACTGCTGCAAAACCACAATCCCTTCAAATTTTGGTGCTTTTACTACGAAGATAGAGCAACCAATTACTTCAAACAATACCATTGGAGGATGCAAATATGGATTCTTGGTAGACTATTTGTGGTTCCTGAGTCATTTCACAACTCCAACCCCAAATATGTCAGTTCCAGTGGTATTGGATTGGGGGATTGCCAAGGCATATGATCGATCCACCTCTCGTCGACTTTGTGGAACAGATCGAGATAATCCCACTTTTCAGGGTAACTCTACCTTTAAATGTTCTTGCATGCCCGGCTTTGAAGGAAATCCCTATCTTCCTGATCATCAAGGATGTCAAGGTACGTAATTAATTCGAGTAATACTAAGTTTAGGATATTTGAAAAATCGTGTAGAACCCACCATAAAAAAATAGATTTTTCAAATGGATTTCATTTTTTTCAAAGGATAATTTTCACGCCTTCATGAGCTTACACAAATAATTTCCTTTATATTTTGCCCTCGAAATGACCAAAGAGTTGAATATTATATATACAATCTACCAAGACTCGAGGATCAAGATTAATGTGCTTTATAAACTATTTTCAACTATTTTTCATTCGTCTTTAGTGATATTTGAAATTAGATATATAATGATCATACTAGCTGTAAAGTCACTACAAGAAAATCGAGTTTTTGGGACCATTTAAATGCGGCGAAAAGATCATTTATGATCAAAACAGATTCATTTTAGTTGTAAATAGCCATTTCGCTGGAATTAACTGGCTGCAAATAAACAGTTTTCTTGTAGTGAGTACTGCAAATTAAGGGTCTCACGATATTGTTTCACTAAAGAAGAATGTAAGTAGAAAACCGAGTAGCATGGAAGTTGAAATGTTCAAAGAGCCAATACGCATGAATATTTGGAAGATCGCGAAAACATCTCTTCCAGAGTTTGCTTCTTCCTCGTATATGTTATTATGTGTTCAATTATTGTGCATTGTAATGCCAGATATTGACGAGTGCGCAGACCAAACGCTCAACAATTGTGGTGATACTCGTTCATGTGTAAATACTGATGGCTCTTACCTCTGTATCCCAGCTAAGGAAACCAGGTTTGCCATTATTATCGGTATGTCTTCTTAATTATTTATTTGTAGTGCCTTTTTTTTCTTCGGTTAATTAATTGCATGCATATATATGGCTCACGAACTACGTCCCGATATCTTATTTTCATGACTTTACATGCTATTAATTCGGATTCTGCTAAAGAATTAGTTTGCAGTTAATTATCCCTTGTAAAAAAACCATGATTTAATATAAGTTTCAAGACAATACGTCTAAAAATATTAGATTTCCTTTCATGCATGACCACTTAATTAATTAGTTTAATGACAGAAAGTATATATATATATATACACACACACACACACACACACTTCGTGCACTGTTGAATGATTCCATTCTTTGATTCCCCGTCTCCAAAGTACTGCTCATGATCTGATGTTGATCTTCGAATTAAGTATATCCCCATTACTGGACTTTGAAGAGCATATCTTCTTGTTCATCTGATCACCCGAAATCATTAACAAAGTTGATCTATAGAAATATTCCAAGGAAATTCATTTGCGGCCATGAACTGACTGTCAACATTAATGATGCTCTAAATATAATTGGCCTTTTTGTTTGGTCTTTTATATATATACTCTCCTTTTTCAATAGCTAGCGCATGATTTCTAATGTATCTGCAAGCTCTTGGAGTGCTGCTAAAATACTTTGCTTTCAAACACAAAGAAGTTTTCTGCTACTTTATCTAATTTATTATTGCAAGGAGTAAAAGTAATTAATGGCATTTGAGTTGCTTGAGTTGTGATTTCTTTCCAATTTCATTTAATTGAGCAGGAATTAGCACGAGCCTTGGAGTATTAGTTATGGTTATAGGCGGATGGTGGTCATACAAAGTTGTAAAGAAAAAGAAGATGATTAAACAGAGGGAGAAGTTCTTCAAACGAAATGGTGGACTTCTATTACAAAAACAATTGTATTCAACTGAAGGGAATGTTGAAAACAACAAATTGTTTAGTTCAAAAGATTTGGAGAAGGCCACCGACCATTTTAATGCAAATAGAATACTGGGCCAAGGAGGACAAGGAACTGTTTACAAAGGCATGTTGACGGATGGAAGAATTGTTGCAATAAAAAAGTCCAAGATAATTGATGAAGGACAACTAGAAGAATTCATTAACGAAGTTGTCATTCTTTCACAGATTAATCACAGGAATATAGTTAAGCTGCTTGGTTGTTGTTTGGAGACAGAAGTTCCACTACTAGTTTATGAGTTCATTCCTAATGGAACTCTTTCGCAATATCTCAGTGACCAAAATGAAGAGCTTTCACTGACATGGGAAATGCGCTTACGAGTTGCCAAGGAAGTTGCTGGAGCTCTCTCTTACCTACACTCAGAAACTTCATCTCCTATTTATCATCGGGATATTAAGTCCACAAACATACTCTTAGATGATAAGTACAGAGCGAAAGTAGCAGACTTTGGAACTTCACGATCCATTACTCAAGATCAAACTCACTTGACTACAAAAGTTCAAGGTACTATTGGATACTTGGATCCGGAATATTTCCAGACAAGTCACTTTACAGAAAAAAGTGATGTTTATAGTTTCGGTGTTGTCCTTGCTGAGCTCTTAACAAGCAAAGAAGCCATATCTTCAACAAGTACACCAAATATCAAAAGTTTAGCCACATATTTTATTTGCTCAGGTGAAGGGAACCATTTTTTTGATATTCTCGACAATCAAATTTTGAAGGAAGTCGAAAAGGAAGAAATTGTTGCAATTGCAAACCTTGTAAAAAGGTGTTTGAACTTGACCGGGGAGAAACGGCCTACGATGAAAGAAGTGGCAATGGAGTTAGAGGCAATTAAAACTTTGGGGAAGGCTTCTAACTTTCAACAAAAGTATGATGAGAACGAATACGTCAAAAGTACTGAAATGTACGAAGAATGGGATGATGCTGGCTCTAGTACCTCAAGTACTAGTACTACGTGGCATAGCTTGATCATCTAATTTAGACGCTCAACCATAATTAGTTTCTTCTTAATCAGGATGGGTCAAATATAATTTTGTGCCGGCCGTATGTAGTAGTGCTTATTTAAATTTGTTCTTAGGATTGCAGAATTTGCTCTCTATTCATTGTATATTAAGAATAATTCAATAAATTTATAATCTCTGTACATGGCGCCGATTGACATTGGCACGTATGACTAGTATAAGATTCATGAATGATTTTAGTTTTTTGAGGATCTAGAAAATCTATCATGATAACCAGATTGTGAATACTCATCCCAAATTCTTAATTACTCGATCGGTCCATTCTCAAACACATTAATTAATTCGAACTATATAGTTAATTATGATTACATATATATATATATATCTATATATGATGGCTACGTACGTTTGTACATCGTGCTCAAACAGCAAGAAAAATGAACATTTATGATGAGTTATTTGCAATAAGAATGACTATTAAATTTGTAATAAGAATAGACTCATTTTGATAGAAAATAACTAACTGACAACAAATAAGCAGTTTTCTTATAATGATGTGCTAGCTGGGTTAGTAGCATCTAATACGTAGGATGTGGTCCTGGATGGCATGGGCTCATCATGGGTTTTACTACACAATCTCCTACTATTCATTCACACTCCACACTCCACATTCTATTCAATTTTTTAATATTTTTTTAAATTTTTTTTGAGTTTATTTTTTTTAAACTATTTCTAATTTTTTATTCACTATTTATATAAAAAATATTTGATAAAATTAAAAAAAAAAGTGGAGTGTAGAGTGTGAGTGAATAATAAGAGGTTGTAAAGATTTTTTGGGCTAAATATTAAAAACTCTCAAATTCTCAACCCATGCATCGATTCTCAATCGAGTTGGATGTATGTCATATTTAGACATTAATAAACGGGGTAAAATGAGGACAAGTTAACATGCATGAACGACCCAATTTATAATGAAATGACATAATTAGCCTCCACTATAAAAATAAAAGATTAATAAAGTGATGGTCATAGTCTCATATATAGAGTAATGTTACTATACCCCTAATTTATATCACTCACTTTGTTCCCTTGATGTACCACATGATTTATTAAAAACAAAAACACAAACATAAAATGATAGAGGAAATCTTGAATTTTAATCTTTTTCTTTTGTGTTTTCAGGCACTATTAATTTGATTTGAATATAATTTTTATTTTTATTTTTTTAATAAGTCATAGGAAGGGGTATCCTTGATGGTGTTAATACTTTGATTTATACTATTGTTAAACACTTTGTAGGAACTCCCTCCAACATTATTAATCGTATTAGTGATTGTCTAAATAATTTAAGATGCCTTCGAATGTCTGATTACAAATGGTATCAAGATGTGACCAACTGCTCCTTTTTTTAATGGACTGGTTACGAGTCTCACGTTTATGTTAAAAGTATCAAATCTTTGTTTTTAAATATTGCAGATGATTTTTAAATGAAGCCCATTTGATGTTAGTTGTAGATAAGCAAGATGAGAGTAAGAGAGTTTAGGGAGTACCAGTGATTGAAGATTTTCCAAAAATGTTGGCAAATGATTAACTAGGGTTACCCCCAAATAGGGGACTGAGTTTGTTATAGAACTAAAGCTAGGTACAACTCCAATTCATAGGGCACCTATAGAAGAGTTAAAAGAGTTGAAAGCGAAGATTAAGGAGTTGTTAGAGAAGGGATTTATTCGCCCAAAGGTGGAGCCACTGAAGCCACTTCATGGTGGCTCGATTTTGACCACCTATGGTAGACATTTTCAAACAAAGAATTTATTTTTTTACAACCATGGATATAAAATTTATAGAAATACTTTTATTTTTATTTTTTAAAAACTTGTTGGTGGCCGGCTGAAGACGGCCATCAAAACCCATGGGGGTAGCCATGAGCATGGGGTTGGCCTGGTTGGTGTGACCACCAAAACGCTTGTAACCATATGTGGTCTATATGTCTTGCTGGTTCTCCAGTTCATTCTTCATCACTCGTAATGTACATGTTGGGAGAAGATTTGTTCATTTTTCATTATAGTTGACCATTAGATTATGTGTAAGTATTCTTGTCTATGTATTTTTTTAATACGTACACAATTTAATACTCCTTTCAATGACATCCAGAGAAAGGAATCCGGCACCTTGGGAAAGCTACTATGACAGAAATTGAAAGACAATGAGAACAAAAATTTGGGAGTGATGTAAGATGCCTATCAAGTTTTTATTCGAACTTAAGGACCTCAAGTGGAAGTGATTATAAGAATAGATCCTATAGCATTTACGAAGTATTTAATGATGCCCAAAAAACTTCACATGGACGGAAAAAAACATTATAAGATGTATTTTATGTAAATCTAAAACTCCAAATACCATGCTTGCAGAATATTCCTTAACCACAAAAAAATAATAATAATAACGGAAGAAAAAACTTGTCAACAGCTTTAAATAGCCCACTAGTTTGCCATATCTGGGCACAGGAGAGAGTAGAGTAAAGAAGGAAGAAAGGATTGAGAAACATTGGTGTTGGGGGGGAGTGGAATCAGTGTCAAGTAGGCTTCAACAAACGTAGGTAGCAGAGCCAACGGACAGCAAGGGAAGGATCGATGTGGACACTTCCAAATGCCGTTGCACTACCCAAGATACACCGAAGCCGATTACGAATCCATGCATGTCGGAGTGGAAGCTGGATTGCTTGCTTAAAGAATATGGGCTACCGATCGTTGGGGATGTTGAACAGAAGAGAGAGTTCGCCATGGGATCCTTTCTCTGGCCGGTCTCATTATATTAAGCTATCCTCCACTGCTGCCAACGAGTCCTCCACTTCAGCTGGCTCAAGAAGGACCACCACCACATCAGATCCTTCACAAACAGATCCTTCTGGAATCACCTAGATTAGGCTGGTGCCTACCCTCTGGGTATGGCTGCTGATTCAGTGCTCAGTGTTGTATTATGGACTACAGTTTTGTAAAAACTCTGCATTGTATTCATTTGTGTAGTGCACAACAGATGCTCGAGAATATTCCTAGGCAAGTTTGTTAGGATTGCCTTGTATATATAGAGATATATACACACTTGTACTCCGAATTTTACTCAATGAAGAATATATTCAAATTCCTCTTTATCTTCTCTGTTCTCAACATGGTACCAGAGCTAAAAAATTGACTAGCGTTGTCTTCTTCTTTTTTCTTCTCTTCTCCTTACCGATCCTCTCAAATGGCTACCGAAACTCTTTTTTCTGAAAAAGAAATCTCTAGTCCTAATCCCTTCCAACTACCCAGTCATTTCTCCCACACTGTCTCTGTAAAGCTTGGTTCCGCTAACTACCTACTCTGGCGTGCACAGATCATCCCCTACCTCCATGGCCAAGAACTCTATCCTTTTATAGATGGCTCTTCTCCTCCTCCCCCTCCTATCCTTCCCGTCTCCTCACCTTCCAGCTCTGCTCCCTCTCAACCTCAGCCAAATCCCGTTTATCTTCAGTGGCGTTGCACTGACCAAATGCTCCTCAGTGCACTACTCTCTTCCCTCGCCGAAACCATTCTTGCCCAAGCCATAACTTCTCGCACATCTTGTGAACTATGGCTCACACTAGAAATTATGTTTACATCACAATCTCACGCCAAAATCTTTCAGATTCGTCATCAACTCACCAACCTCAAAAAAGGGTCTCTCTCTGTTACTGATTATTATAGGAAAGTCCGTCTCTTATCAGATACCATGACTGCTGCTGGAGAGCCCCTTAGAGACTCTGAAGTTGTATCTTAACTCCTAAATGGTCTCAATTCCGAGTATGAGTCATTTGTTACCTCGGTTACAACCAGAGCTACCCCCATCAGCTCGACTGAGCTTTTTAATCTCCTTCTTACTTTCGAAAGTCAAGTCTCCCTCACTACCATTCAGCACGGTTTTCTGCCTACTCCTACTGCTAATATCACCACTTCCATGCCCTCCTATAACACTAATCGTGGTCGAAACTCTTATTGAGGGGGACGCCATAACAACAAGGGTGGACGCTCTCCTCAATCCTCTTCACCGAGTCCTCATCAGCCCAACAAACCCACTTGTCAGGTCTGCAACAAAGTTGGCCATATAGCCCTTCCGTGCTTCCATCGTTTCAATCAGGCTTATCAATTTGATCCACCCCGTTCCCTGTCTGCACATTATACTAGCTCACAGTCCTTTTCGGATAGCCAATGGTATCCCGATTCAGCTGCAACAAATCATCTCATCTCTGATCTTCAGCATCTCAATTTATCAGCTGAACCATATCTCGGACAAGAGCAAATCCAAGTAGGCGATGGCACTACACTTCCCATAACTCATATCGGTGACTCTCAAATTTCCTCTTCCAACTCTACTTTTTCTCTTCATAAATTATTGTGTGTTCCTAAAATAACCAAAAACTTAATTATTAGAATTGTACTTTTTGTGTTATATATATATATGATGCAAAATTATTATGGATGTTTTTGTTATGTTCCTTTGAATTCGATCCTTTGTCTTCGGTGATCTTGTTATGGTAACTATGTTTGAGAGTCAATATATTTCAGACGTACCAGCTATGTTTGAGAGTCAACCCGACCCGACCCATCCGATAAAAACGGGTTGAACTAACTTACGGGTCGAACCCGCTAACTGTCGGTTTCGATCCGACTAAAACTCCCCAAATCTCAAACCCGTCCGCCATCCCTCCCCAAATCTCAAACCCTAGCTGCCATCCCTCCCCATTTCTCTCTGTCATCACTGTCATCGCCATAAACTTCGTTCGTCATCACTATCGACTCCATTCGTCTTGCCCGTTGACTCCAACAACCAACAAGCACAGCTTCAAACAGAGGGAAAACAAGAAAAATCACATGGCCATTTTGACTCAAACAATACAATTATCATTCACTTCCCCACGACCCAATAACGTATAAGCATTTTATATGGAGAGAGAGAGAGAGAGAAGAGTGCAGAAGGGGAGGATATGGGGTAGAGTCGAATCTGAGAAGAGAAGTTTTGCCGTAGCCCTCGTCTACCAAGCAACCAGAAATTCATCACAAGCTAGCTAATTAATTGACAAAGCAGCTCACCTTAGCTAAAACATTTTGGTAGCTGGAAGAAAAACATCACGCAACCCGACTCATCCCCATCAAGGAGAATTGATCGGCGGTGAGTTTGGAAGGGGAGGAGGCAAAGCGATTCTGGAGAAGGGAGAGGAAGATGCGGGGCATCGACGTGGGTGTTTTTGCAGTGAAGAAGAAATGGGGGATGAGATGGGAGGAAGGAATGGATTTGATGGGAATCTTCAGGCCTTGGAAAAGATGGTATTGGGCATGGGAGATCATTTTTGACCTTTAAGTTTTAACTCAACTGGCAGACGGGTTGACCCGATTTAAGTCGGATCGGTTCTTTTCTTGCTGGTCTGGACACCGGGTCAGGTCGGGGCCAAAACTAGTGCAGGTTGGACGGTGTGCAGCCCTAAATTCACACCAACCCGTGATTTGGAAAAGCGTTTATCATGCCAATTTTGATGACCTTGAAATATTGGAAAATCTGAACTGACCTCAGAAACAGTTTGGTGTTTATTTCATAGAACACTAGCACCCGTTAGTATCTTGAATGCTTCAATGAGCTCCTGTCCGCCCTCCCAAAGTTGGTCAAGCTTGAACAATCTCCAACAATTCAACCTGGATGCTGGAATCAGAGAACATGAACCTTCCTTTCAGAATATCAGCATCGGTCCTACACCATTGGTCTAGAGAAACATCTAATGCATGTATCTCCCTGGAGTAATAGCCATCTTTAACAGCATCAAGCAGAAAAAACCATGGATTCTGATGTGAACCTTCCCTTCTCATTGTGCAGGAAACTAGGAATGGGAGGTAAGTGTGGCCATAAGACTGGTCAGCGGGAGCCTCACCAAGCTCATTTCCAGACTGTCATCCGGAAGAAATATGTGCATGCTACTGATTCTTATATATTCTTCAAGTTCAAAATCCTTCCAATACTTCTCCTTCACTCCCATAGAGAAGCAATCCACTCCAGTTTCCTCAGTGCCTAATCATCTCATCCAACTCTCTACTTCTTCAACATCTAATAGACTAAAGTGTATCATCACGTAGCGAGGCGTTGTAAGTTGTCAGCAACATGAAGCGAATGCAGGGGACGATGTCTTAAATAAAACATATAACGAATGGAACTGGCACCAATATGGTTTGATATTAATCCAACGATCAGAACCAGAGCCTAAAGCCCATTTGGTTGAGGGAACTGGCACCGTATCATCGGATTTAAATTTTAAAATAAAACAAAAAAGGGAAAAGTAGCCGTTGCAGTCACCAACCTACTCTTCCCAAGGTCTATATATTGAGTTCATACATTGTAATTTGTCTCACAACCCGTCAGCCCGTTTGTGAGAGAGAGAGAGAGAGAGAGAGAGAGAGAGAGAGAGAGAGAGA
>QEOT01003829.1:66924-132097 GCA_003123785.1 Pterocarya stenoptera
ACTCTGGACGTTCCTCTATACAAGGCACCAACGCCAAGCTCATTGGTTCTCCAGCAACTCCATCGGTTCTCTCCAATGGTTTCAGGCTCATTCGAGATTCTGGGGTGACAGCAAGTTCCTTCACCTCTGGGGTGGTATCAAATTCTACACCTCTTTCAGACCTCGGCAATACACCATTTTCATTCAACTCTGACGAGGGAGCCATAGTTTCTTCAGGGACCAAGGGTGTAACCAGAGGCGAATGACATTCCATTACTGATGTTTCCACGCCGATTCCGGATGTAGACCCCGCTTCAAATATTCCAGATTTCCTTTTGACCCTCCATACTCTCCTGGATCTGGTTATAGGGACAGGACCGAATCCGATTTTTCGTTTTCCTTTATTTAAAGGGTTCGGGCCCGTCTTGTTTCTTACAACCCTGTTATCTCCAGCTGAAAGTAGGTCTATTTTCATAGACAAGCAAGCTATTGCTGCTTTCAACTCAACCAATTGGATTTCCATATCCTTTAAGGAATTGTGCATTTCTACAAGCGGGTCTTGAGGTATGATTTGCAAACCCCCCCCCCATTCTGAACTCCCGAAGCATGACCCGTCTTCAAAGCAGTTACATAGGATCGCCTCGACACCGAGGATGTACTTGGATCTTTCTCTTCCAAGCTCTCTTCCGCGCCACCTACATGTTTGCTATAGCCCCCCTGCATTTGATTTGGAGGGACTGACCCCCCTCCAACATCTCTTTGTCCATCCACAGGACTGGAAAAGTCATGCAATAACTCCCCCATTCTTCTCCAGCCACTGCCCCCTCCTCAGGGATGAATATAAAATTCCTCCTCCCACCACCACCATACTCCTCCACTGCCATATAACGTCCTCGAGGATTCGAGCAGCAGCGATGCGCCGTGAAAGTACGTCTGCCTTCCCGGACAGTGGAGTAAAAATCCCGTTTCTCATTTGTGCACACGATCATGGCCTTAGCCAGCCATTTTACTGTTGTTGAACCCAAAACTAATTTCGAAATCACCCTTCGACTCCTTTCAGTAATGCCCAACATATTCCCCTCCTTCACGAGTGTAAAGGATTTGGATTCTATGACCAACTCCTTAGAAAGACCCATTCTGAGCCCAACAGCCCCAAACACCCAGTCGGCACCTGTTCAGCAACCCAACGTCATCTCCATATGAAGATACGGCTGTTGGGCTGTCACCGACTCACCGTAGCCCTCTGAGTCTGCAGCACAACCACCGGAACACTTTGGAACAGTCCTTTGAAGTAGTCTGTCGGAAGCAGTCCGTCGAAACAGCAGGAAAGCAGCAAACTCCCAGTCGCCGGAAAATACCGACGTCGGAGGCCCCACAACTGAGTCGTCTGGGTTTGTTGTTCAAGTCTGTGGCGGCGTCGAAGATGACGGCGACAGTTTGACTCTTCCGATAATGAATAAAATCGGAGGAGCCAGTTCTCCGGCGAGGGTCGATGCCGGACGACCCACAGTGAGGACGCCGGGGCCCGTCGACCTCGTCTGTGACGGCGGTGTGGTGTTACTTGCCGGTCGATGGTGTGTGGGGTGTGGCGGCGGGATAGGTGGGTAACGTTTCTCTCTCGGCTCACTGTTCACTCACGGGTCTCGTACGGGTAGGTGTCCAATTTTTTGAAAGATAACAATTACAATTGCACTTCATTTAGGAATATTAGCAAAATTTTTGATATTTAGCAATAATTTTACTGTAGGATATTAGATTAGATTTCAGTATCTGCATAATAAACATGGCTTGGTGATTTGAGTATCTACAAAAAGGTATTTAGCAATGTAATTCATGGCTTGGTGATTTGTAAAGCCTTAAAAAAAAGATGAGATTAGATTTGAGTATCTACATAATAAACATTAATAAACATATATATTGAGATTGTCTCGAGGTAAACTCGAGTGCGGATTGGGGAAGGCCTGGCTCGTCCTAAGGAAAAAGCGAGGGAGGACCGGCCAAGGCCACAAGTCAACCCGAGTTAAACTCGATAGGGGACTAGAGCTGTTAGGCTTTATGATCGTCGTGAGGTACATATACATGGGAGGCCCCGATTGGGCTATGTGAGGGAGGGCCCATCCTAGAAGGGCCCAAGCCCAAGAAGGTCTTACTATGGAACCACAGACCCAAGGAAGGAAGTTGGAGACCCCGGGCCAGAGGATCGGGTACCGAGTGCATGGCCCATCCTAGAAGGGCCCCAGCCCAAGAAGGCCGAGCTATGGAACCCTAGGCCCAAGGGAGGAAGCTGAAGACCCCAGGCCGGAGAGTCGGGTACCAAGTGCGAACCAACTCGGGATGGCCTATCGACACCAAGCTCAGAGGTGCCAAGGAGAACGTCCCAGGGTCGGCCACTTGCCGAGCCCTGTCATAAAGCACCGGACAGGACGCCCAACTGTACACGAACGATAGCACGTGCTTGGCCACGGATTCGACAGACCCAAGGCACGCCGCAATCAATGCTTGTGTCAGGAGACCCGGCACACAATGGCATGCCCCACGTATAGAGGATAGCTCGCCTGCGATCTGACAGACTCTCTTGGTAGGGAGGTGGCTGCAAGACAGACCTAGCACGGCTGACACGACATGATCTCCCGCTAGGCCGCAGATTGATGCACTGGGGAGGACAGGAAAATGAGTGGTGGCAGGTCCGACATCTAACACACCACGACCTCCCTCAACAACAGAACCCGGATTAGGTATATAAATAAGGAGATCCCTTCTACGGGAGGCTCTCTCTCTGATAACTCTTACTATCATTCTGTATTTCTGTGCTTTCTTCATAGAATAATCCACTGACTTAGGCATCGGAGTGCTCCCAGGAGTCACCGGAGCCTCTACTCCCTCTTAATTGCAGGCGACGTGGAACTTAGGCATCATGGTACTGGTCGGGCTGCGATACACGACATCAACAGTGGTGCTGTCTGTGAGATTTATTTTTGCATAAAAGCGTGTACTTCTCATGCCCGCAGCAACGCGGTCCCAAACTGCAAGAAGGGGAGATCACGAGGAAGAAACAATGGAAGCAAGACTCGTAAGCATGGAGGAGACCATAAGAAAGCTAACAAAGGAAGCGGGGACACTCTGCCAGGAGAACGCAACCCTCAGGTTTGCCAACGAGGAGCTGACGAGGGGAGCAGAATCCAGCGGCAACGAGCATGAGGATTTATGGCAGAAGAAAAGAGATGCGAGATGCACCTCAAAGTCTGAGAGCTTGGAGACAAATGTGCAGAAATGGAGAAGAAGATAGACACCTCATCGATTGTAGACCAACTACTCGTCAGCTCCGACCTCCCATACAGAGTGGGAGTCATGGCTGTGCTGCTTCCCCCAAGTTGAAAGTCCCCCAGATGGAAACGTATGATAGATCCAAAGACCCGCTGGAGCACTTGGAAACATTCAAGGCTCACATGACCTTGCATGGTTTCCTAGGAGAGGTCGCCTGTTGAGCCTTCCCACTAACTCTGAAAGGAGCCGCCCAATCCTGGTTTGGGTCGTTATCGTCAGGAACAATAGAGATTTTCGAGGAGCTAGCTTGCCTCTTCATGACGCAGTTCCTGGCCAGTCGTAAGAGGAGACACTCGGCAGCTTACCTCGTTACTGTCAAACAGTGGGACGACGAAAATCTAAAGTCATATCTCTCGCGGTTCAATCGGAGCGCATGACCACAGATGACCAAGACGAGAGAAAATCACGTTGGCAACACTCCTGGGAGGAATTTGGCCACTGAATTCGTTTATGTCCGAAATAGCACGAAAAACTCCTACCACGCTAAGGGAGTTCATGGATCGAGCAGATGGGTTCATTAATGGTGAAGACACCCTCGAGGCCCTGACTGCCCAGAGACAATTCGAGGTAGAGCGGGCGGACCTAAAGGAGTCAGGGTAGCAACCCAACCGCGACTGAGGAGGGGAAATGAGAGGAGCGTCGAATGCAAAGAAAATGAGAGAAGCACCAGCCCGGCCCCAGGAGGGCCACGCCCACGTGAACATGGCAGTATAGGGGAACCAACACTCGAGTGCCAAAAGAGGTGACCCCGAGAGGTGGAGAACCACCCGTATTGTGAGTATCACATGAATAACCGACATAGCACCCGGGACTGCTATGCCCTGAAGAGAATAAAGGAAGAAGAGTAGAAGAACCGTGAGCATCGGTCAGAGAATCAAATGGACCGACACGGTGGTGGGCGCTCGGGCTTCCGGTGGGGAGAGAGCCCGAGGAGGCAGGAAGCAAGGGACGGAAGGCGAAGAAGCCCCCCAATGGAGTACAGACCACTCAGGGAGATCAGCACAATCACCAGAGGATATGCGGGAGGCGGAGCCACTTCGTCAGCCCAGAGGGCACACTACAAGGAAGTGTTTAGTGCCAAAAGGGGCACAAGCAGGCCGCTACGACGTGCTGTAGCAGCGTGCTATAGAGGCGTGCTGGAGGCACCGCGATAACCTTCGACGAAGGAGATGAAAAAGGCATCCCCCATCCACATGACGATGCATTGTTGGTAACCATGCAAGTGGCAAACTTCAAAACCTGGAGGATCCTGATCAACAACAGCAGTTCGGCCGACATCCTATTTTGGGAAGCCTTTGTCGAAATGGGCATCAATCTAGGACAACTGCGCCCGGTTCCAATGCCACTCAAGGGCTTCACGGGAGACGTTGTTCAATGAATGGGGGCCATTACTCTTTTGGTCCTGGCAGGGAAGGCGCCTAGGACCGCGACCACCATGACCGACTTCTTAGTCGTTAAGGCCCCATCCTCGTACAACGCCATACTGGGGCACCCCACCTTTAACAGTTTAAGGGCGGTAACGTCCACTTACCACCTCAAAATGAAGTTTCCTACTGACTGAGGAGTGGTCGAAATCTGCAGCAAGTCCTGGCTCAGGAATGCTATGACCGAGAACTGAGACACGAGGTCAAAGTCGTCGCGTCGATCGAAGGGTCAGAAAAGCACCAAGAAAAGTTCACTTATGGTCTTGACAGAATGGAACGAAGATGTCTGCGATAAACAGGCCCTTCGGCATGCCGCACCCAACAAGCCTTTGGAGCTTGTGACAGTCGATCAACAGGAAGTGGCATGACAGGTCCGGATCCGGACTAAGCTAAACCTGGTGATGAGAGCGACCCTTGTACCTCTCTTTATCGAACACCGAGACGTGTTCGCCTGGAGTCACAAGGACATTCCTGGGATTGACGATTCAATCATCGAGCATTGGCTTTGCGTCGACCCAACGGCTCGGAAAGTGAAGCAGAAATGGTGGAGCTTCAGCGTTGAGAAGTATGGGGCGATAGCAGAAGAGATAGATCGCTTCCTAGCGGTAGGATTCATCCGAGAGGTCCACTACCCGAAATGGCTATCTAATGTAGTTTTGGTGAAGAAGGCCAACGGAAAGTGGCAGATGTGTGTTGACTTCACTGACCTGAATAAAGCATGCCCAAAAGATAGCTTCGCCTTACCACGCATCGACCTAATAGTAGATTCAACGACAGGACATCCCCTCATTAGCTTTATGGATGCTTATTTCGAGTACATCCCCTAAGGATGAACCCGGAAGACGAAGAAAAGACAGCATTCATGACAGACTGAGGGCTCTACTACTACAAAGTGATGCAGTTCGGTCTGAAGAATGTAGGGGCCACCTACCAATGGTTAGTCAACCGAATATTCAAATAGCAGATTGGCAAAAATATGGAAGGGTACATAGACGATCTGTTAGTGAAAAGCAAAGAGTCTAGACTACATTTGGCAGATCTACGAGAAGCATTCTCCGTCCTCCTAAAATATCGGATGAAGCTCACTCCGTTGAAGTGTGCGTTCGGTATAGAGACAGGTAAGTTCCTATTGTACATGGTCTCGGAGAAAGGGATCGAAGCAAATCCCGAGAAAGTAGAAGCAGTGATGGGAATGCCTTCCCCCTGTAACGTTCATGAAGTCCAGAGGCTGGCCGGACGAGTGGCAGCCCTGAACCGGTTCATCACCTGATCAACTGACCAGTGCCTACCCTTCTTCAAAGTCTTGAGGAAGGCCTAAAATTGGGATGAGACTTGTGAAAAGGCCTTCATCTATCTGAACTTGTACCTGAGTCACCCCCCACTGCTAAGCTAGACGAGACCAGGTGAGACCTTGACTATGTACTTGGCAGTGTCCCCACACGCCGTACCGTTCGTGGTGCAGAAGCAAGGTACCCCTGAATGGAAATGTTGGTGTTTGCCCTAATTGTCGCGGCCAGGAGATTACGGCCTTATTTCCAGGCCCACAACATGAAAGTGCTCACCGACCTCCCCTTCAAGAAGGTGCTACAGAAACCAGATACCTCGGGACGGCTCGCCAAATGGGCAATCGAGCTCAGTGAATTTGACATGGAGTACCAGCCCCTAGCCGTGATCAAAGGACAAGTATTGATAGATTTTGTTGTCGTGTTCACTAGTTTCCCGGGGGAAGTAATGGGTGCACCCCAAGGAAAGCCCTGAAAGGTCTACGTAAACAGCTCGTCCTACTGTGTTGGGGGAGGAGTAGGGGTGCACATCGTCACTGAGCAAGGAGAGGAGCACCGCAATGTAGCGGCCCTTCAAAGTGACAAACAATGAAGCCGAGTATGAAGCGCTCTTAAGGGGAATGTCAATCGCACGGTTACTAGGGGCTAAGGAAATAGAAGTAAGGGTTGATTCCGACTGGTCTGCAACGAGCGCGACCGCTTTCGCTAATTTAGCATTCAACAGGTGCCGAGGGTGGGAAATCAGAAGGTAGACCGCCTGGCGAGGGCTGCATTGGGGTAGGAGGAACTTCCACATCCAGAACGCACCATGATCAGGACGGTCGATGCCCCGTCCATCGGGGGGTAAGTGTTTGTTACAACCCCAGCACCTCCAAATGGGCGACAGACATCCAGAGGTTCCGGCAGGAAGGGCAACTACCTAGTGACTCGGAAAAAGGGCGGAAGGTCAGGAACAGGACAGCCTAGGTCACCCTGCTAGAAGGAGTCCTGTATAAAAGAGGTTCCTCCAAGCCGCTACTTAGGTGCCTCTCGCTGAACGAAGCCCAGTACGTGGTAGTAAAGATTCAAAGGAATTTGTGGAAGCCACTTGGGAGGAAGGGCTTTAGCTACAAGAGTAACTCGGGCTGGATACTATTGATCTCGTTCCCTCAGAGATGTGGAGGAATTTGCCAAGAAATGCCCAAAATGTCAGGAGCATGGATCGATTCTGCACTGCCAGGCAGAGGAGCTGACTCAATCATGGCCTCGTGGCCTTTCGCCCAATGGGGCCTATACCTGATTGGCCCCTTTCTGGTAGCAAGGAGATGAGCCAAGTTTGTCATGGTTGCAGTCGACTACTTCACTAAGTGGGTCGAAGCGGAGGCACTCGCAAGTTCCACCTCCCCAGCCATCACTAAGTTCTTGTGAAAGTCGGTAGTTTGCCGATTTGGCATACCTTAGAGCTTCGTATCGGACAACTGGAGACAGTTCGGCTGCACATACTACCGGGAATGGTGCATAGAGCTTCGGATTAAGGTAAAGTATTCCTTGCCAGGACACCCTCAAGCCAATGGGCAGGCTGAGGCAACCAACAAAACCCTCATCTCCACCCTTAAGAAAAAGATCAGGGTGCACAAAAGAGGGTGGGCTGAAGAACTCCCAAGGGTACAGTGGGCATACCAAACCACTGTCTGAACCCCTACCGGCAAGACACCTTTAGCTCTTACTTACGGGAGCGAAGCGGTAATTTCAATAGAAGTCGGAATGCCCACGTTCCGTATCCAACACTTCAACTTGGACACAAACATTGAAAAGCTAACCGAGAACTTGGATGTCTTGGAGGAAAGAAGGGAGGAAACAGCTATATGAATGGCGAGTAACAAGCAAACGGTAGAGCAGTACTTCAACAAACGAGTCAAGCCACGATCCTTCAAAGTAGGCGACATGGTGCTGCGACAGTTAGGAATAACTACCCCAGAGGAAGGAAAGTTGGGGTCACGATGGGAAGGGCCTTATGTAGTCACAGCAAGCAACCGACCCGGCTCCTATCACCTCAAAGACAACCAAGGACACGAGCTACCCCACCCTTGGAATGCCAAACACTTTTATCGAGTCTTTACACTCGCAATAAGACTGGTTCCTAGACTAGATAAAAGTTGAGTACACTCGTAAGAAGACGAGTCCCTCTACTCGATATTAGCCGAGTCCATACACTCGCAAGAAAACGAGTCCCTTGACCCGCTGCGGGATAAGGTTTCAAGTCTCAGGATTTGATCCCAACCCCCTGTCCTAAAAAGTCGAGTCTTTACATTCGCAAGAAGATGGGTCCCTAGACTCGATAAAAGTTGAGTACACTTGTAAGAAGATGGGTCCCTCTACTCGATAAGCCGAGCCCTTACGCTTGCAAGAAGACGAGTCCCTTGACTCGCTGCGGGGTAAGGTTCCAAGTCCCAGGATTTGGTCCCGACCCCTTGTCCAACGAAGCCGAGTCTATACGCTCACCAAGAAGACGAGTCCCTTGAGTTGCTGCGGGGTAAGATTCCAAGTCCTAGGATTTGATCCCAACCCCCTGTCCAACAAAGTCGAGTCCTCACACTCACAAGAAAATGGGTCCCTTGACTCGATAAAAGCTGAGTAAACTCGCAAGAAGATGGGTCCCTCGACTCGATGAGTCAAGCCCTTACGCTCGTAAGAAGACGAGTCCCTTGACTCACTGCGGGGTAAGGTTCCAAGTCTTGGGATTTGGTCCCAACCCCCCGTCCAACAAAGTCGAGTCCTTACACTCGCATGAAGATGAGTCCCTTGACTCGATAAAAGTCGAGTACACTCGCAAAAAGACGGGTCCCTCGACTCAATAAGCCGAGCCCTTACGCTCGCAAGAAGACGAGTCCCTTGATTCGCTGCGGGGTAAGGTTCCAAGTCCCAGGATTTGGTCCCGACCCCTTGTCCAATGAAGCTGAGTCCATACGCTCACCAAGAAGACGAGTCCCTTGAGTTGCTGCGAGGTAAGATTCCAAGTCCCAGGATTTGATCCCGACCCCTCGTCCAACAAAGTCGAGTCCTTACACTCGCAAGAAAACGGGGTCCCTTGACTCGATAAAAGCCGAGTAAACTCGCAAGAAGATGGGTCCCTCGACTCGATGAGTCAAGCCCTTACGCTCGTAAGAAGATGAGTCCCTTGACTCATTGCAGGGTAAGGTTCCAAGTCTTAGGATTTGGTCTCGACCCCCTATAAAAAAAAGTCGGGTCTTTACACTCGCAAGAAGACGGGTCCCTTGACTCGATATAAGCCGAGTCCATACACTCACAAGAACACGAGTCCTTTGGCTCACAGCTGGATAAGGTTCCAAGTATCAGGATTTGGTCTTGACCCCGCGTCCAACAAGGTAAGGTCCCGAGCCCTTGCCAGAACCACGCAAAAAAAGAAAAATAGAAGAAAGAAAAAGGAAAACAAAAGAACACAATAGTTGCCAGAAGCAAGTTTTAATTCAATTCATCAAAGCATACAAATTAGAACGTGCTACGCAAAAAAAAAAAAAAAAAGGAGGGAAGTGCTATACAAGGCACTACAAAAAAATAAAGGGAGGGGGCCCGAGCCCATCATTGGGATGAAGGAGGCGGAGAAGCACCTAGGGAGAAGGGAGGATACCCTGGCTTCCCTAAGTTCTTGACAAAAGCTTGCTCCTCGGGATCGGGAGGGAGGGACTCTAAAGACAAGGAATGCAAGTCCAGCTTGGGATGCTGCAACAGGTGTTGGTGCATCCTCTTGAGGCCATCACAGTAGCCTTATGACTAGGTCGCGTCTCGGATGGTGTTGGCGTTGGTGATCTGGGACCGAACCTCCTCGGAGTACTTGGCAACGTCACCCAGACGAGACTTCAAGTTGGCAATCTCCATGTTGCGGGAAAGAAGGTCAATGTTCTTTTGGATCCCTGACTGCGAGAGCTCACCAATGCTTGCCTTCGCCTATTGCAATTGTTCCCTTAAGTGTTGGGCTTCCTGAGAATGCTGAAGTTCCCAAATAACAGCCTCGAACACTGCCCAACTACTAGGGCTCGACCCCGTCCGGATTCTTCCAACTCCCATCGGGCGGACTCTGTCTCCTCCCTGAACTTCTGCAATTCCTCCAGAACCAACTCCAACTGCTCCCGAGCGGTCCCCAGCTCTGCTTCTCAAGTGACCAAGCTCCGCTCGGAAGCAACACGAGCCTCTTCGAGTTGCCTCTTCTCTGACGTCAAACGGAGGTTAGTCCTGGTCGTCATTGTGCAAAAGGCCCTTGAGAGCCTTATTTTTCTCTTTACGCCTCGCGGTGACCATCTCGAGATGCTAGTTTTGCTCCTTCATATCTCCACCTCCCTGATCAACTCCTTCTGCTCAGTCTTGAGATCTTTTATCTTTCGAGCCGCTTGCTTTAACTTGAAATACCAGAAACAGCCCAAGGACCCAAGCTCCCGGTTGGTCTCCTCCAATTCTCCAAATTCCTCCCCAATCATCTTGGCCAATTGCTCCACAGCCTACAAAAAGAATGAGGAGAAAGGAAGTTTTGTGAATAATAATGAGTGAGAGGTAAGGTTGGGGCCTGCTTCTGTTCCACCCTAGAGGAAGATGAGCATACCTGGGGGAACAAGGGTTGCAACATCTGGCCTACTCGCTCAGAGGCATCTGCACGAGCTTTCTCTAGGATCGAGGCAGGGCATGCATCCTCTCCTCCCCGGAAGAAGATGATGGGCCAACAACTGCAAGCTGCCAAGAAAAATTGGGAAGGGATCCCCAGGTCTCTTTGCATGACCCGGGAGCCACGGGGAGGATCCTTAGCCGAGCTCCGAGCTGTAGTAGGAAGAGCTTCGGGACCTAACCCCTAGCCTTCCTCACCCTCTTTATCTCCCATCTTCTCAATCTTTTTCTTCTTCATCTTCCCCCCTTCGTCGTGGGAGACAAATTCTGCTCATGTCCCTTCTGGGCTTGTGGCTTAGGAAGGGCTTGGCTCTACCTCCAGTGACCCGGGCTCGTGGGTTGAGTCACCTTCATTGCCTGTAGTATCTCCGTGAGTGTCTCCATAAGTTAAGGCTTGGGAAGGGCTTGGCTCTGCCTCTAGTGACCTAGGCTCAGGGGTCGTCTCGCTGCCTCCATGGGTTGAGGATCTGGAAGGGCTCGGCTCTTCCTCCTGTGACCCAGTGTCTGGGGTTGTTTTGCCTCCCTCGCCCTCAGCATCTCCTTGAGTTGAGTCTCGAGGGGGGCTGCCTTGCATTCCGAGGCCTGGCCGATGAACCTGCCTGTGGGTCCTTGCCGGCAGTCTCCTCCTGAAGAGTATCCTCAAAAGAGGTAAAGGGCTCAAACGAGCCAGCTTCGTGAGGGAAGGGGTGCGCCAGTGAGGTGAAAAATGTCGTCTGAAGATCACAAGCTTCCAATTCTTCTGCAGAAGGAAGCAATGGGTCCTGGAAAGGTTTTGCAGGTCGAGAACTGGTTGAAGCAGAAGGACCGGCAGCAGGGCCATAACCGCTAGGGAATGTCGTCATTGTCCCCCATCTGAACCGAAATCTCTGCACGCACGGACTCCCTGAAGCGAGGCATTTGGGAACGGCTTCCAGATCCCCCGACTTGGCCACTAGAAGGAGTAAAGCTCCTGGCCTCACCACTTTGCTGGGGAGAATCGTTGTGCACCTTTGGACGCTTAGCCAGGCCGATAGAGGGATGGGAGGCGCATTTTTGGCGAGAGGGCTAGGTCTCTTAAGGCTAAATGCTACGTAAGAAATTTCGTCCAATGGCGTACAAGCGGTTGGGCGTGGTCAAGTAGTCATGAATGTTCTCGTCAGAAAGGACCAAATCGGTATTCAACTTGTTCGGGTGGGCGTTCACCCAAGTTGTGACCAAATCGTACCGAGTCTTTTCCCTTCGATTGAGGGTAAACTCCAGGCTCTTCGCAGACTGGGGGTACCCTCAAGACGCCTAAATGGGGAACTCCTTGTGGGAAGCATCCTCTTCATGATATTCCCAGTCCAGACCAAACACAAAGAAGAACTTGCGGGACCATTTCTTTATGCTTAGTGACGCCCCTCGAGCGAAGAGATCTTTCTGCTCGAAGACCGGGCCAGGAAGCTGATGATGTTACTCGGTCGGTAGACAAGCCGGATATTCTTTGGGAGTCTTGCTTAGGGTGGAGCTGCGATGGAGCCAGTTCGAGGTAATTTAAAACTTCTCGAACCGAGCCATAGAACGGGAGACGAAGACCATTGGTGAACATTAACTGGAAGAGAGCCACCCTCATTGCAATGCTGGCAGGGATCACCGCATGCTCACTCCTAGGCATCTTTAGAACCACGGAAGAAGGAATCCTATACTTGGAGAGGAAAGCCCTGAGGTCAGCGCCCTTGACAGAGGAAACCCAGCATTTCCCCCTAAGTCTGGAGGAACGAGATCGGCTTTGGGTGCCATCGTAACGGTAAGAAGGAACTCGAGGGTGACTGTAAGAAGCTCAGAGGAAGACTGTAAGAGAGGAAGAAGAGGGAGGAGTGGGCTTTATATACTGGGGGAGGGTTGGACGGCGCACTGGAAACGAAACAACACCGACAGTGATGATGCTAGCAAAAGCCATGCAGGTACCGGCAGCCAAGGCAACGGCTCGAATGGTAGTCTTCATGACAGGCATGTGGGGAGCACGAGCCAATTGGGCCCTAGGGCATGAAGAGAAAGGCAGCCGACACGTCCAATCAACCGTCAGGAGATGGAACGCTAGTGGGAAACAAGGAAAATCATTTATTTAGCATGCAACTGGCCTCAAGAAGCCGAATCGGCAGGAACCAAATGGGCAGAACCGTGATGGAGGAGTTATGAATTCCCACCCTGTCACTGTGATAGGAATTCACAGGGTACTGTGAGGGAGGGTCCATCCCATAAGGGCCCAAGCCCAAGAAGGTCGAGCTATGGAACCACAGGCCCATGGAAGGAAGCTGGAGACCTCGGGCCAGAGGATTGGGTACCGAGCGCATGGCCCATCGAAGAAGGACCCGAGCCCAAGAAGGCTGAGCTATGGAACCCCAGGCCCAAGGGAGGAAGCTGAAGACCCTAGGTCGGATGGTCGGGTATAGAGCGGAAACCAACACGGGATGGCCTATCGACACCAAGCTCAAAGGTGCCAAGGAGAATGTCCTAGGGGTCGGCCACTTGCCGAGCCCTATCACAAAGCATCGGACAGGACGCCTAACTGTATGTGGACGGCAGCAAGTGCCTGGTCAAGGATTCTATAGACCCAAGGCACGCCGCAATCAATGCCTGTGTCAGGAGACCTGGCACACAACGGCACGCCCCACGTACAGAGGACGCTTGCCCGCGATTTGACATAGTGTCCTAGCGGGGAGATGGCTACAGGACAGACCTAGCATGGCTGACAAGGCACAATCTCCCGCTACTTTGTGGACTAGCGCACTGGGGGACTGGAAAATGAGTGGTGGCAGGTCTGACATCTAACACACCATGACCTCCCTCAACAGCACAACCCGGATCAGGTATAAATAAGGGAGATCCCTTTTACGGGAGGCTCTCTCTGGCTTTCTCTGATAACTCTTACTATCATTATGTATTTATGTGCTTTCTTCATAGAATTATCCACTAACTTAGGCATCAGAGTGATCCCAAGAGTCGCCGGAGCCTCTTCTCTCTCTTAATTGCAGGCGACATGGAACTTGGGCATCACGGTACTGCTTGGGCTGTGAAATACAACATCAACAGGCTGTAAGACACCCAGAGGCAAAGACAAGGGGGGAATGTTGAGGTCATGGGTTGCTAGGACACAAGGGGACTAGGATTGTTGAGGTCGTGGGTCGTTGGGACGCAATTGTCTTTAGGAAAACTCGAGGGAGGAACAAGCATGGTTGCAAGTCGTCTCGAGTCAAACTTAAGGGAGGAACAAGCGAGGACGCAGGTCGTCCCATGGGAAACTCGAGGGAGGACAAGGATGTGCTACAAACCACCCTGAGGGAAACTCCAAGGAGGACCGAGCAGTCGGCAAGCCACCCTCGAGGCAAATTCTAGGGAGGATCAGGCAAAACCGCAAATCTTCCTAAGGTAAACTCGAGGGAGACTTATGCTAGGTCATTAATCATCCTAAGGCTAACTCAAAGGAGGACTAAGGTTGCTGAGTCTATAATCAACCCTAGGTGAACTCAAAGGAGGACCTAGCTTGGCCGGAAGTCATCCCGAGGGAAACTCAAGGGAGAATCAGGCGAGGCTGTGGGTTGATGTGCCAAACTCAAGGAAGGACTAGGATAGGTTGCAAGTCGTCCCGTGACAAACTTGAGGGAGTAAGGTTGCTAAAGCCACAATCATCTTGAAGCAAACTCGAGGAAGGATCAGATGAGGCCCCATCATTTTGAGAGAGGACCTAGTTAGGCTGCAAGTCGATCAAGGCAAACTTGAGGGAAGGCCTCGCATGATCCTCCCCCGAGCTTGGCTTGGAAAGATAGCGACCTAAGTAACCCGAATCCTCCATTAGGTTGGCCTTGGACAAGCCCAGTCCTCTGTTGAGTTTGCTCTGGACAACCCGACATGCCTGATCTATCTTCGAGTTTTGCACAGGATGACCTACGGCCTCGATAGACTTTCCCTTGAGTCTACCTCAGGCGGCCTCATCTCGTCCTCTCTCGAGTTTCCCTTGTTGCGACTTGGGGCCTAGCTCGGTCCTTCCTTAAGTTAGCCTTGGGATGATAACGACCTAAGTAGCCCTAGTCCTCCCCTCGAGTTTGCCTCAATTGAATTGTTCTGCATCTCTGTGTTCCATTAAGTTTCTCTCAGGATGACCACGAACTTGCTCGATCCCTTAACAAGTTTACACGGCATGCTCGCGGCTTGTTGTCTAGTCTCCCTTCGAGTTTGCCTCAGGATAACCCACAACTGTTCCCGGTCCTCCCTCAAGTTTCACTCTTGGTGAATTGTTGTGCATTCCCTCAATTTTTCCTAGGGATGATCGTTGTCCTGCTCTATCCTCTCTTGAGCTTGCCTCAGGACGATCCTGGCCTTGGCAGCTAAGTTCCTCCTCAAAATTTTGCCTATGGATGACTCACGAGCTCGCCTAATCCTCTCTCGAGTTTTCCCAAAGAAAAATCTTAGCATTACTTAAATCCTTCCTTCAGTTCGCGAGCTCGCCTAATCCTTCCTTTAGGATGATAGTGGCTTTGGCAACCCTAGTCCTCCATCAAGTTTTCTTCGGGGCAACTTGCGGGTTAGCCCAGTCCTTTCTCAAGTTTGTCTTAGGACTATTGCGGCCTTAGAGACTAGGTCCTCTATCGAGTTTTCCTAGGGATGAGCCTCATCCCCAATCGTTTCTTTCACGAATTTGCCTCAAGATGGTCGTTGCTTCAGTAGCCCTAGTCCTTCCTTATGTTGTACCCATGACAACATGCAGACTAAGCTAGTTCTCCCTCGGAACTATCGTGACATCAAAAGCCAAGTTCTCGCTTGAGTTTGCTTCGTAATAATCATAGCCCCAGTAGCCTGGAAATATAGGGTCTTGTCTTTTTTTAGGGAGGACTAGGCTTGTTGAAGCAAGAAGCAGTGATCGTCCTGAGGACTACTCGAGGAAGGATCAAATGAGCGTGTGGATCGTCCCAAGGAAAACTTGGGAGGATTGGGCGAGCTCACAAGTCGTCTCAAGGAAAACTCAAGGGAGGTCATACCAGAATAATCCAGTTTTATTCAGGACCAAAGTCTGGGTTGTTTTGACACTTTTCAAGAGATTTGGCCGGTTTCTAAAGTCCTGGCCGAAATACTTACTCCAGTTTATGGCTATTTTATAATTTTTTGAAACTCTCTATGCCTTTCGGTAGTTTTGGCACATTTGGAAAAAAAAAAAAATTGTTTCAAGTGTTGATCTCTTTCACTGTTTAGCCTCTCAACACTCAGTAGCCTATCCATATTCCTCTCTCCTGGTGGTTTGTGCCCATTCATCCAATCCACCAACCTATCTGCCTCAGATCACCTGGTCCTTCCTTGAGCTTACCTTGGGACAATTGCCTAGACGACGCCCGGCCTCATCCAATCCTCTCTCGATTTTTCCTTAAGGCGAATTAAGGCCCAACCAGGTCATCCCTTAAGTTTGGCTCAGGTTGACCCATGGCCTAGCTTGATCTTCCCTAAAGTTTTTGGTGTGACAATAACGACCTAAGAAGTAGAAGCCTTGGTCCTCCCTCGAGTTTGCTTGCAGGACAACCTGGCCACCTTGCCATATCATCAATTGTAGTCCTCCCTTGAGTTTGCCTCAAGAGCACCCACAACCTTAGTAACCGTAGTCCCCGCTCAAGTTTTCCCAATCCTCTCGAGTTTTCCTTGGGATGATTGAGGTATCAACAACTCAAGTCTCCCATTTAACTTTGCCTCGGGGTGATTGACAAGTGTCCTTCTGGTGTTTCGCAGCCTCAGAATCCCTAGTTCCCCCCTCAGACTTGCCTCAAGCTCTGGCTCGATCTTCCATCAAGTTCGCCCCAACTTAGGGGAGGATCGACTTGTCCACAAGTCTCCATAAGGCAAACTCAAGGGATGACTAGTGCTGTTGAAGCTGCGATTGTCCTGAGGTAAACTTGATAGAGGATCATGCAAGGTCACGAGTCATCACATGGCAAACTCATGTAAGGCTAAGTTGAGGCCGCGATCAAAGGACCAGGCTTGGTTGCAAGTTTCTTCAAGGAAAACTTCAGGAAGGACTAGGGCTTCTGAAGCTACGATCATCCTGAGGGAATCTTGAGGAAGGATCATGTGAGGCTGAGGCCACGGTCATCTCATGGGAGGATTAGGCTGGGTCGCATGTCATTTCAAGGAAAAATTCAGGGAGGACTTGGACTATTGAAGCACAGATCGTCTCGAGGGAATGCCATGGAAGGACTAAAGGAGGTCGTAGGTGGTCTGAGGCTAACTTAGGAGACGATCAGACTCACATGTCATCTCGAGGCAAACTTGAGAGAGGATTGGGCTAGCTCAAGTCATTGCAAGGAAAGTCCATGCAAGATCTAAGGTTGCTAAACCCATAATTACCCCAAGGCAAACTCTAGGAAGGATCTAGTGATGCCATGGGTTGTCCTTACGAAAACTCTAGGGAGGACCTACACTGCTAAGCGTGATCATCCCAAGACAAAATCAAGGGAGGGGCTTAGCTACCAAGGCCGCAATCTTCCCTATGCAAGGCTAGGCAGCAAGTCCCTCGAGGGAAGCTTGAAGGGGTACTAGTGCTACCATGGCTGTTAGTCGTCCCAAGGCAAACTTGAAGGAGGAGCTAGCAAGTTGCGGGTCTTCCCAAAGCAAACTAAAGGGTGGAGTAGTTGTGTTGAAACCACAATCATCTAGAGGCAAACTATAGGTAGGATTAGGCGAGGCAAACTCAAGGGTGGACAAGACTAGTCCGCAAGCCACAACGAGGCAAACTCGAGAAGGGACTAAGACTACAAAGGTCATGATCTTCCATATGCAAACTCAAGGGGGGACTAAGGTTGTTGAGGGCTCGATCGTCCAGAAGCAAACTCAAGGAAGGATTGGGCAAGGCAATGTGTCATCTAGAGGCAAACTCATGGGAAGATTGGGCTAGGTCGCAAGTTGTCCTATGGGAGGACCAAGGTTGCTTAGGTTGTTATCGTACCAAGGCAAACTTGATGGAGAACTAGGGTTGCTGAGGCCGTGATCTTCCTAAGTCAAACTCAAGGAAGGATTGTGCAATGCCACAGGTTTTCCAAAGGCAAACTCTAGGGAGCTTCGGGCAGCGTTGCAAATCACCTTGAGGCAATCTTGATGAAGGACCAAGGTTACTGAGGTAGCAATCATTCAGAGGAAAAATCAAGGAAGGATCTTGCCAGGATGAAAATTTTCCTAAGGAAAACATGAAGGAGAGGACAGAGATGGTGCAAGTTGCCCTAAGGCAAACTTGATGAAGGCTAAAAGCAACTGAGGCCGAGATTGGCTCAAGGCAAACTTGAGGGCATATTAGGAAAGGTCGAGGGTTGTCCCAAGGTAAAGGATGGAGGATCAGCCAAGGCTGCAGGTCACCCCGAGTAAGCTTGATTAGGAACTAGGGTTGCTAATGCTACGATCGTCGTGCGGTATACACATGGGAGGGAAGAACAAAGCTGCGGGTCATCCTGAGGCAAAATCGAAAGAGGACCCCGATTGGACTACAAGACACTCAGAGGGAAACACTTGGGGGACTAGGGATGTTAAGGTCATGGGTCATGGGGCCGTAAGTCCCTTATACTCCAAAGGGAACTAGGGCTACTCAGGCATCAATTGTCTCTAGGAAAACTCGAGGGAAGATCAGGCAATACAACAGGTCTTTTTGAGGCAAACTCGAGGGAGAATTATGCTAGATCAAGAGTTTAAGGAAAACTTGAGGAAGGTCCAAGGTTGCTAAGTCTGTAATCATCCCTAGGTAAACTCAAGGAAGGACATAGCTTGGCCACAGGTGGTCCCGAACTTAAGGAAGGACAAGATGGGGGCTGTTCTGAGGAAAACTAGAGGGAGAATTGGTGAGTTGTCCCGTTGCAAACTAGAAGGAGGACCAAGATGGGCTGCAAGTTGTCTTGTGGTAAACTCGAAGGAGTAGGGTTGCTAAAGTCGTGATCTTCTTGATGCAAACTTGAGAAAGGATTAGGTGAGGCCCCCTATCATCTTGAGGAGGATCGAGCTGGGACGCAAGTCCCTCCAAGGTAAACTTGAGGGAAGGCCTCGAATGATCCTTCCTGGAACGTGGCTTGGAAAGATCACAACCTAAGTAACACTCATCCTCCATCAAGTTTTCCTCAGACAAGCCCGGTCCTCCACTGAGTTTGCTTAGGATGGACCGACTTGCTCAATCTATCATCAAGTTTGCCTCAAGAAAATCTTGGCCTCAACAACTCTAGTCCCCCTTCGCGTTTGCCACAAGATGATCAGCTGCCTCACCAAACTCTCCCTTGAGAATACCTCGGGTGGCCTCATCTTGTCCTCTCTCAAGTTGCCCTTATGGCGACTAGAGGACCAAGTCTGTCCTTGCTCAAGTTTGCCTCAGGACGATAACGACCTAAGCAACCCTAGTCCTTTCCTGAGGCAAACTCAAAAGAGAATTATGCTAGGTCGTGAATCATCCTAAGGCGAAATTGAGGAAGATCCAGGGTTGTTGTGTCTATAATCATCCCTAGGTAAACTCAAGGGAGGAAATAGCTTGGACGCAGGTCGTCCCAAACTTAAGGGAGGATAGGATGAGGGTTGTTCTGAGGAAAACTAGAGGGAGAATCAGGTGAGTTGTCCCGTTACAAACTCAAAGGAGTACATACATGGTTTGCAAGATGTCTTGTGGCAAACTTAAAGGACTAGGGTTGCTAAAATCTTCTTGATGCAAACTTGAGGAAGGATCAAGTGAGGCCCCCATTATTTCAAGGGAGGATCGAACTGGGACGCAAGTCACGCCAAGGCAAACTTAAGGGAAGGCCTCGAATGATCCTCCCTGGAGCTTGGCTTGGAAAGATCGCGACCTAAGTAACACTCACCCTCCATCAAGTTTGCCTCAGACAAGCCCGGTCCTCTGTTGAGTTTGCTCAGGATGAACCAACATGCTCGATCTATCATCAAGTTTGCCTCGAGAAAATGATGGCCTCAACAATTCTAGTCCCCCCTTGAGTTTGCAATAGAACGACCCGCAGCCTCGCCAAACTCTCCCTTGAGTCTGCCTTGGGTGGCCCCATCATATCCTTTCTCGAGTTTCCCTCGTGGCGACCCATCTCGGTCCTCCCTCAAAATTGCCTCAGGACGATAACGACCTAAGCAGCCCTATGCTACGGTGAGTTTCTCTCAGGATGACCACAAACTTGTTGGATTCCCCCATCAAGTTTGCCATTACATGCTCATTGCTTGCTGCTACCTACTCTCCCCACAAGTTTACCTTAGGATAATCCGTGACCCTTCCCGGTCCTCCCTCAAGTTTCACTCAGGGTGAATTGTTGTGCATCTGATCCTCCCTCTAGTTTTCCTAGGGATAATCGAGGTCCTGCTCTATCCTCTCTTGAGTTTGCCTCTGGACGATCCTGGCCTCAGCAACTAAGGTCCTCGCTTGAGTTTGCCTCAGGACGAGTCACGAGCTCGCCTAATCCTTGATGAGTGCACGAAAGTGGACTCTGAACATTGTTTTTACGAGTTTAATTGCTAGATTATGTGTTTTTTGAGCATTTTGATTATGTTTTCCCAATTTAAACTTTAATTCCATAGTGCCCAAGTTTTCATTTAGTGTCTAATGATTTTATTGCAAGAATGAATCTAAAAATGATCATGTTGAAGTCTAGCTAACAAGGAAGAAAAGAATAATCAATGGAGAATTTCATACGTCCAAAGTCAAAGAGATTCGCATCATAAACAAGGAAGGAAATAGCAATTAATGAAAAATATTTGAAATCCACAGCTTCTCTGAGTATCCATCAGTATTATGGTCATATCTTCCCCATCTGATTTGCGATTAAGGCGATTCAAGATGCATTGGAAAGGGCTACATTTGTTCCAGAAATAGAGATTTTCTAATTCGGCTGTTTACTAAGTGAAAAAGGGCCCGCAATCGGCACATGGAAATCTGGAGTATTACCTACCCTGGTTTGCACACGATTTTCTTTCCTTATTGGGATGGCTCGTGAAAAAATTAGGAAAATAGAGAGCCAGGGGGCAGAAAAGAAGAATCCCTTCTTGTTTTGGGAGAGAGGGTGCTAGGGTTTGGAGAAATTCATCTTCCAGAAAAAGAATCCTTGTTTCGAATGGAGAGCTAATTCCTTGGTGAAGGTATGGATGAAATTGCTTGAATGATGATGATTTCAATTCTATTGGATTCATGTATTAAACTTCTCACTGATAAAATTCTTGTTTATCATTTCTTATTAGTCTTTCTTGTATTTGGATAATTTTATAGCCAACGCTTTTCATAGATTCAATCATGCTTTCTCTATGGGATTGTTGAGGTGTTTATATTCCAGGTTTGGTTGTCAATCTTGTTGGTGTGATTCTCTGTTGTAGTATTGCTATTGAGTATATTGTTGTCTTTGTGTCTAAGTCTAATAGGATAGCAATCCATGCTTTCAAAAGAAGAGTGGTTTTCAAGAATTACATTAGAACAAATTGGTTATAAAGATATATTTTCCTATTAGAAAGTCTGGTGCTATGATCTCTAATTGAGTATCTAATGAATCTGTTATGAATAGAATTATCAAGTTCAAGTAAGGGATTCTTGATGCTTCGCTGCTATTAATTCTGGTCAAACCTTGTCATTATTACGTTTTGGCTCTTCAATTTATTTCTTTTTAGAAAGGATTCATCTTACATTGCTACTTTGATTTTTGTTCTTTTAAATTTTTAGTCTCTTTCAGTGTTTCTACCATCTCCCCTGTGGAATTGACGCCCCAATCAATATTGCGACAGTTGCATTATTCCTTGGGCGTAACCAAATTTTGGCGCTATTGCCAGGGAGACGGTTCAAGAAGGGCTTTCAAAGAATAGGTTTGCTGAATTTAACACACTGAAGGTGGTAAACTTGTTACTTCCTTTAGCTTTCTTTTAATTTTAGATTTAGTTTTTCTTTTCCTTTCTCTTTCAGTGTTTGCATGCATAGATATAGAGACGAGTTAGGTAGATTTGCAAGGAGACCATAAGTAGACACTGATACTCTTTTTGATAATCTGTTTGGCATGCCATCTAATTTTGATACACATTCTATTTCATCATTTTTTTCGTCTAGCATGAGTGTGCACGAAGATTAACCTAGGACTCCACATGAGTACATTCACCCTACACACACAACAACACCATCATGCATTCATTTCCACTTAATATTCCTCCAATGGATTTCAAACTAGGTATGATTCAACTTTTCCCTACTGTTCATGGTTTGGAGAGTGAAAATCCATATGTGCATATTAGGAAGTTTGAAGACGTTGTTGCCACATTTCATGGTCAACCTGGCACTGTAGATGTTGTTCGAGTTAAGTTCTTTCTTTTTTCACTAAAGGATAAGGTGAAGAGTTGGGAGTATTCATTGAGACCACAGTCAATCGGGTCATGGACTAAGATGACCCAAATTTCTTTCAATAAATACTTTCCTTATCATAAGACTAATGCTTTGAAAAGGCAAATCTTAACTTTTACACAAAAGGATAGTGAGACATTGTATCAAGCATGGGAACGTTTTAAAGAGTTACTTAGCTTGTGTCCCCATCATGGTTATGAAAGTTGGCATCTAGTTAGCTATTTTTATGAAGATCTTATTCCTAGAGAGCGTCAATTTGTTGAAATGATGTGTAATGGTGAGTTTTTGCAGAATGATCTGGATGAGGCAATAGAGTATTTGAATGAACTTGCAAAAAAAGCTCACACTTGGACAAGACCAAATGCTTTTGACAGTACCAATCGAGCACGCTCCAATCAAACTCATTCTAGTGGAGGCATTTATCATCTCAGAGAAGAAGATAACTTGGAGGCAAGGATGAAGGGCCTAACTAGAGAGTTAGAGGCATTGAAGATGAAGGAAACTATGGCAGCTTGTATTATTCCCCAAGCTGATGTCCCTAAACTTTGCTTTGTTTGTCTAGGAGTAGATCATCTTGCACAAGATTGCCCAACACTTGCTAAGATGAGATGAGTGTATGAGAAACATTGCTATTCTCTTGGCATGTATAAAAAAGCCATTTTCACCCTACTCAAATACATACAATCCTTGTTGGAGAAATCACCCAAACTTCAGTTGGAAGTCTGATACTCACAACCTTGCACAATCACAACCATCAAAGAACACCTTAGAAGATACTTTGCATTTTTATTGAGGCACAGGGTAAAACTAATCAAAAGTTTGAGTCTTTGATTACACAGGTTGTTGAGAAAATAAGGAGATAAAGAGTCATGTATCCAAGTTGATGACTGCGTTGAGTGTGAATGAGCGTTCTCAAACTCAACCCACCCTTAAGAAAATTTGAAGGAGATCAATGTCATTGTAACACGAAGTGGTAAGTCCTTACACATTCCAACAACTGATAAGCCAGAGGATGTTGAAGAAGAACAAAGCAATGATAGTGCCGAGTTTCCTAAGGAAGTTGAGGTAATCAAGAGCCCAGTTAAGGTACCATTTCCTCAAGCGTTAAAATCTGGTATGCAAACTTTGGACTATAGCAATGAAATCTTGGAGAACCTCAGGCAGGTAAAGATAAATCTTCCTCTTTTGCATGTTATAAAATAAGTTCCTACTTATGTAGAAGTTCTCAAAGATTTGTGTACAGGTAAGAGGAAGCACCATGTTAAGAAGACAACATTTTTTTATAGAGCAAGTTAGTGCTCTAATTGAATAGTGAATTCCTCCTAAGTACAAGGATCCTGGTTGTCCAGGCATTGCATGCAATATTGGAAATCATGAGTTTGGGAAAACCTCACTAGATTTATGAGCCAATGTAAATTTGATGTTTTATTCAATTTATTTGCAGTTAGGGTTGAGAGAAATCAAACCCACTCCTATGGTATTGCAACTAGCTGACCGTTCAGTCAAAGTGCCATGGGGTGTGGTGGAGGATGTTTCGATTCAAATTGATAAATTTTATTATCCTATTGATTTCTTAATTCTTGACACCAGTTCTGTTGTTAATTATAGTTCTGAAATTCCCTCGATTTTAGGTAGACATTTCCTTGCTGCTACTAACGCTCTTATTAATTGTAGGAACGGTCTACTGAAACTCTCTTTTGGGAATATGACTCTCGAGGTGAATATTTTTCATGTTGGAAAACAACCAATAGCAGATGATAAGTGTCACCAAATGTACATGATTGACGCACTCATAGATAAGGGAGTTTACACAGGTCATGATTCTAACCCCCTTGAATACTTCCTTATTAACTCTGAGTTAGATACTATTAGTGATTCATCTGATGTTTTTGATGTTTGTGCCATTTTTCATGAAGCTCAGGATCATGGCACACAGGCTTGGCAACCAAAAATTGAGGTGTTGCCCAAGAAAAGTGAAAAACAGATTCTTTCAAGTTCAGAGGCACCAAAAGTCAAATTGCGACCTTTGCCTAAAGGTTTAAAATATGCTCTCCTCGGGCTAGGTGATATTATTTGACTCTCTAGGTGAGCAATTGCTTCACATTTAATGAGCATAAGTCAGCTATAGGTTGGAGCATTGCTGATATCAAAGGTGTTATTCCCTTAGTCTATTCTCATAAAATTAATTTAGAGGAATGAGCTAACCCTCGTAGAGACCCACAAAGTAGACTTAATCCCATCATGAAAGAGGTGGTAAGGAATGAAGTGTTAAAATTATTAGATGTAGGGATTATATATCCTGTTGCTAATAGTAAATGGGTTAGTCCTACGCAAGTTGTCTCCAAGAAGTCAGGCATTACTGTGGTGAAAAATGAAATGGGAGAGCTAGTACCTACAAAGCTTGTGACTGGGTGGCGGATGTGTATTGATTACAGAAAATTGAATTCCGCCACATGGAAAAACCATTTCCACTCCCTTTTATTGATCAAATCCTTGAGCGAGTTGCTGGTCACCGTTTTTACTGTTTTTTAGATGGTTACTCTGGTTACTATCAAATTGAAATTGCATTAGAAGACCATGATAAAACCACCTTCACTTGCCCTTTTGGTACGTATGATTTTCGTCGAATGCCATTTGGATTATGTAATGGATGATCTGCTACTTTTCAACGCTGCATGATCAGCATATTTAGTAACATGGTTGAAAATTGTATGGAAGTTTTTATGGATGATTTAATTATTTTTGGTGACTCCTTTAACACTTGTTTAATCAATCTAAAGAGAATCCTTGTTTGCCGTGAAGAGAAACACCTTGTGCTCAATTGAAAAAAGTGTCATTTCATGGTATCCTCAGGTATTGTATTAGGTCATGTTATTTCTTTAAAGGGTATAGAGACTCACAACGCAAAACTAATCCTACCATGAAAGAGATGGTAAAGAATGAAGTGTTAAAATTATTAAATACAGGGATTATATATCCTCTTGCTGACAGTAAATGGGTTAGTCCTACGTAGGTTGTCCCCAAGAAGTCAATCATTACAGTGGTGAAGAATGAAATGGTAGAGCTAGTACCTACAAAGCTTGTGACTGGGTGGTGGATTACAGAAAATTGAATGATGCCACTTGAAAAGACCATTTCCCCCTCCCTTTTATTGATCAAATCCTTGAGTGAGTTGCTGGTCACACTTTTTTCTGTTTTTTGGATGGTTACTCTAGTTACTATCAAATTGAAATAGCATTAGAAGACCAGAATAAAACCACATTCACTTGCCCTTTTGGTACGTATGATTTCTGTTGAATGCCATTTGGATTGTGTAATGCATGACCTGATACTTTTCAACGCTGCATGATGAGCATATTTAGTAACATGGTTGAAAATTGTATGGAAGATTTAACTTTCTTTGATGACTCCTTTGACACTTGTTTGATCAATCTAAAGAGAGTCTTTGTTCGCTGTGAAGAGAAACACCTTGTGCTCAATTGAGAAAAGTGTCATTTCATGGTATCCTCAGGTATTGTATTAGGTTATGTTGTGCCTTTAAAGGGTATAGAGGTTGACCAATCCAAGATTGAGTTCATCT
Organism: Pterocarya stenoptera; assembly: GCA_003123785.1. Taxonomy (NCBI): domain Eukaryota; kingdom Viridiplantae; phylum Streptophyta; class Magnoliopsida; order Fagales; family Juglandaceae; genus Pterocarya; species Pterocarya stenoptera. The sequence goes on from QEOT01003829.1 coordinate 92,500, forward strand.
CAAAGCAGCCAACTCCAAAAACTGTTAAAGAGGTAAGATCCTTCCTTGGTCATGTTGGTTTTTATAGAAGGTTTATACAAAAAACTTCTATGATCTCATGACCTTTGTGTAGCCTTCTTGTTAAGGATGCCCCATTTGAGTGGACAGATGCTTGTCAAGATGCGTTTAAAATGCTAATTGACAGATTAACATCCACACGTGTTGTGCAACCACCTAATTGGAGACTTCCTTTTGAAATCACGTGTGACGCAAGTGACTATACAGTGGGAGTGGTACTTGGACAACGGAATGAAGGAAAACCTTATGTTATTTACTATGCTAATAAAACTCTGAACACCGCTAGAATGAATTACTCTACCACTAAGAAAGAGTTGCTAGCTGTAGTATTTGCATTAGATAAATTATGTGCTTATTTGATTGGATCACCTATCACTGTATTTACAGATCTTGCCACTCTTAAATACCTTATCTCCAAGAAGAATGCTAAGGTGCGACTAATCCAGTGGATTTTGATTTTGCAGGAATTCAATCTCACAATTAAGGACAATAAGGGTGTCAAGAATGTGGTGGTTGACCACCTTTCTAGGTTGATGTTCGAAGATACCAGCACTAATCCACCTATTTAGGATGACTTTCCACATGAACAGTTAGATAACCACAAACCATGGAATTAGGGATTCAGTCGGATGGGAGTCATAAATGCTAGCATTCAATGAACCATCTGTCGAGTCCTGACTACCATCTTTGAGACTAAGATTGCAGTCAAGGCTCCTCGAAAATCTAGCCGCTGGCTGCATCTACTAGGGTTTCTCGTAGTCGCACCCAGTATCACAAGATTCACAACAGAAGGCCCTCGGGTTCTTGAATCTTGATGGTTGCAAGCCTTCAAGAATCAAGAATCAAGGCTTCACAGATTCATTCCATGGAAATCGCATAACGACATAAGAGGTAAGCGTAGGAAGATAGGGTTTGCGATGGTTTTGAAAGAATAAGTGAGGAAGTGTGAAATAACTGAAGGAGAAATGATATGAATGTAGGGCTGGGCTAGGGTTTCATTATGAATCAACGTCTTAGATTTGGATACAAAGATCCAAGGGCCTCAATAACTCCAAATGTCACATGGGCAGACACTCAAATGTAACACATTATATGTAACACATGTTATATGCTATAAAATTATATGTATTACATAACATTGTCTAACTTTATATTTTATCAAACATTATAATTTATTACTCATAATATAATATTATAGTTATATTATATACTATAATACTATTATACTAATATGATAACGAGATGTTATGATTTGTAAATTTGTAAGGTTATATATTTATGTTAGACTATTGATTGAGCTGAGTTATTATATATTTTATACATCTAGAACCAATATATTTCAATTAATTCATGACATTATTATTGGTTTTAGATGGAAAAATAGTTAATCTAAATTGTGATTTAGATTGGTTGATAGCATGGTTTATGATTAATTTTATAACTTGTGATTTAATTGGACAATATTTCTTCACATGCACAACACATCTTTAATGTTTTATTCTTTCTTTTAATTTTTTCTATTTTCTACTTTTTGAGATAGGCAAAAATGCAAGTTGGGAAGACGCTGGGTGAAGAAACCAAAACCAACCGCAGGAGAAAATGAAAAAAGGCATGCTGGGCGGAAGGATAAAAAAGACTCATGCACGTGGAAGAAAAAGTACAAGAAAAATGCTGGATGCAAATGCGGGATGCAAACGCCGCTGACGTGTTAAAAAGGAAACGACGATGTTTACTACATTTGATTAACTTTCCTCATTCCCCTCCCTCTCTCCAATTTCGATAGGCTCGTCTTCTGTGTTTCTCTTTCCCCGTAAATGACGCCGAGAGGATGGAACGGCAATATTCAGCACCCACTCCATATCTCGTTCTCTACTTCTGCTGCTCCTTATTCTTCTTCTTCTTCTCGTTTCAGATTTCAAGCGCTCAGAATGCTACTACCGACCCATCTAAAGGTCCTCTCTCTCTCTCTCTCTCTCTCTCCCCTCTGTTTCTCATGTGGATATGACGTTGGATGCAAGTAGAACTAAAAGGGGGTAAACCAGTATCATAACTTTCTCGTTAACGCTCTAGAATCAGCAATTAGATGCTTATTATTGTTTGTTTACACTCCAGAATTCATGATTTACAGCTAAGGTTCCTCTGCTTGGAGTTGTTAACATCAAACATCTTGATGGTCATCATCGTACATGCTTTAATTAGATCGATGGTCATCATCGTACATGCTTTAATTAGATCTATGGTCATCATTGTAAACAACCACCACCACCGAAGGGTAGCCGCTACCCAACCCACACTCAGCTCCTTTATCACAGCACAACAAGCCCGAACGGAAGCCACCCAACGTGTCGAAACCCTCCACAATGCTGCCTTCCACCACCGTCGCCCAACCAACAAAGATCACCAACGATAGTGCCCTGTTTTGGCAACATTGAAACAGAGAAAAATAACCACACCGCTAGCCAAGCCTTCACGTGAGCCACCAAAAGGAGAAACCCCCCTTCCAGCTGCTCAGCCACCGTGTGGTAGCCGCTACACAAGCTCCACACTCGTCCCCAACCATCCCCTGTTTTAAACAACTCAAAGCAGAGCAAGAAAAACACCCCCCACGTCTCAGTGTTCAGCCCCATAACACGTCGGTAAAAGCCTAGCGACGTCGCCAGCCCCTCCACGTCGCCTCCACCTGCACAAAAGGTGCCGCCGAGCACTGCACGTCACTCCAGTTGCTTTTCCTCTTGGTAAGCCACTGTTTCACTCTATCTTTCTCTTCCTTTCACAGTTGCGCTCTCTCTCTCTCTCTCTCTCTCTCTCTCTCTCTCCCCTCTTCCACCTCGCCGACTATCCATGACTGCTGCTCGTTCCCTCTCTCGGTGAGTCCTTCGTTGCCCTCTAACCATAACGAAACAGGATTGTGTTCAAGTAAAAGTGTTTTGTTTTTTTCCAAAGGCTTTTGCATAACAAAAATGCTGGATGGAAACGCAGGTTGCAAGCTGCTTATAATTTCATCTGTTCTTTTCTTTTCTTTTTTTAACGTGGCAGGCTGACGTGGCGGCGACTCCCTTCCGCTTTCATCTCTCGATTGTCCGTAGAAGGATTGGGGAAAGAAAAAAAGATACGCAACAGCTAGCGAGGGAACTAGCATGCAGCTTGAAGAGCTCCTCAAAGGGGTCAAACTGCCGTTGCCTAGCTTTTCTCCACTGCCTTCCGCCTCCATCTCCAGCCATCTATCTTGCTTTTTCCTTTCCCTAACATTTTATTTAATTTTAATTTGAAGTTTATGGTGTATTTTTAAGATCTTTAGTTTAGAACCACTACAAAAAAACTAAGGATTGTCGGCGTTCGGTAAGCGCCGGCACCTGTCCAAAAAAACGCCGCTACTTAATTAGCGGCGGTTTTTTACCGGCGTAACCAACCGCCTGTAATGGGTGGCCTCAATTTTCACAGACCGGCGTTTGAAAAAATCTAATTAGCGGCATTTGTATATAATTTAGCTGCATTTCTTTAAACACCGCCAGCTTTCCTAAATTAATGGCATTTATCGAAACGCCACATTAGTTCGTTGACATCCCATTGCATAAAATAGCGATGTTACCGTAAACGCCACTGCTAGTACGTTGCCGGCGCATCATATAAATTGGTGGTATTTTTTTAAGCACCACAAATAGTATGTTGGTGACACAATTATAAAGATATTCTTGTAATTTAAAAAAAAAATTAAAGATAAAATTAAAACTAGACTTGCAATGAAGTCTCCAAATGGGGACTGTACGTAGCATTGCTCTTAATATAAACACCGCCACTAATTAAAATAGCAGCATTACACTAAACGTCGTTGCTATTACATTTCCGGTGCATCATATAAATTGGCGGCCTTTATTTAAACGACACCAATATTACGTTGGTGACCCATTGAATAAATTAACGGCGTTTATCTAAATGCTGCCACTAATTAAAATAGTGGCATTACCATAAACGCTGCTACTAGTACATTGCCAGCGCATCATATAAATTGGCGGCACTTATTTAAATGCCACTAATAGTACGTTCGTGACACATTGTTTTAGTTAATGGTGGCATTTTGTAACGCCGATAAGCGCCGCGTTATTTTTTTCTCCACCCCATGTGAATACACTTCATTCCTTTACCCCTTTCCAGCTATAATCATTTTTGTTTTAGAGTTCTTTCCTACTACTCTCCCATGTGCGAACGAGCTTCCCCAGTTGTTTTTCCTCCTTTTGTAAATCATTATGTTTACTTCCTTCCTGTTTAATTCCTTCGAGCTTCCCAGTTGTTTTTCCTCTTTAGTAAATCATTATGTTTAATTCCTTCCCTGTTTAATTCATCTCCACTCAGTTGTTTTTCCTCTTTTGGTAAATCATTATGTTTAATTCCTTCCCACTTTCCATCATTATGTTTAATCGATTGTATTTTTCTGCTTTAATCTAACTCATTGACTTGAATGCTTTGTACATTAATCTAAATCGTTGATTTGCTTTGTACATAAAACATACGGCATCGCCACTGCCATGATCGAGCCCAGCATACGGCATTGCATTGCCACAGCCCAGCATATGGCATCTCCTCCTCATCCCTCGAGACCACTCAGCTCCTCCACACGGCTCCTGCACCACTGCCACTCAGCTCCTCCGCACAACTACTACACCACTGCCACGATAGCGCCCAGCATATGGCATTGCCACAGCCACAGCCCAGCATACGGCATCTCCTCCTCATCCCACGAGACCACTCAGCTCCTCCTCACAACTCCTGCACCACCATCCCCCAAGCCTCAAGTCGCTGCATAAATGGAAGCCCACTTGGCCTTGCGCCACTACTCCACCTCACGAGAACCACCGATCCAAGCTGCTGCACCTCCGCAAATCCACCAGCGTATCGAATCAAAGGAGAGGATGAACACCAACCCAAACCACCGCAAACTATCCCCATCACCATGAGCCTCCTGCGTTCTGCTTAGTTGTTTCCAGCTAAAACACCACCCAACACCTCCCCGAGGCCACCTTTGTAAGCCTCGAATCATCTCTGTTTAGGCCCCCAAAAATATAGCACAGCCCTTCCGTTTGGCATGACTCATCCTCAAGCCGTTAGCTCCTCCACGTCATTACCACTTGCATTGAGATCATCGTCGGACACCCAATCCACCCCTGACCGTCACACGCCTCCTCTTCGTCTCTCGGTATGTTTCCATTCTCTCTCACGCCAAGCTCTCCCTCTGTTTCACTCTCTCTCGCTCATCACTCTCTTTGTCTGTCTCGTGCTCAGTCATTCAGCTCGACGACATCTCCGCCTCAAACCCTTCCCTGCTCTTCAGCCGTGCCACCACAGTTTAATTCAGCCCAACCGCATCGCGTTTTGCCTCTTCCAAGCGTATGTAAGCCTCTGCAGCCGCATAGTCTTCTCTTTTTATTTTCTTCTCTTATAGTATATATTTATATCTAGGTTAACCTAATAGATGAGGTGTAAAATTACCATTTTGCCCTTAGTATGATGTTTCTAGATTATTGTTTCGGATGATTAGTTAATGGGTTTATGTTTAATAGGTTTATGTTTTAATGGGCTTCGTTAAAATGGGTTATGTTTTTAATAAATTGTCGTGGTTTCAAAAATGCTTATATTTGTAAATTCGAACTATTCAGTTTTAAATGAACTCGTTTTAAGTTGGCCTTAGTTTTGTGATGGACTTAATTTGTCTTAAGTCTCAAAAATTTATATTTGTGTAGATAATATTTTAATAATATTGTTAATTAAAGGAAGTAAACCTATTTTAATAAAGGAGTTTTTCATGAATGATTTTTATGGAAATTTATAGTAGCCAAAGTATTCTATTATTATGCAATTTTAGAAATATTCTGTATTTCATAGTTAAGTTTGCCAATTGCCCAAGCTGGGACTGTTAAATTAATATTAATATTAATATATTTTTATTTGTATATAAATTTTTATTTAATTTTAATTTGAAGTTTATGGTGTATTTTTGAGATCTTTCGTTTAGAACGGCCATTCAGTTTGGGCATTTTATTTCCTGCTTGTTTAACTTGATGTTAGTTGTTTTTCTTGCTCCTTTAAACTTCAATTAGATAGGTAATACAATGGTTATGGATTGATTTTGAGAATTTTGTGATTTGAATACAAAGATGAACACTAGAATATTGATTTTGAGGCTTTTCAATTTCCAGTTCTTATTGCATCAATCATTTTCTAGTCTAACTTAGTTTTTAGCTTGGTTTAGTTAATCTCTTAGTTCCTTAGATTTATTAAGAGTTAATTAGGGCTTAATTAATTTCAGCTTTACTAATTAATTTTCTGTTAATTAAGATTGCTTAGTTTAGTCGGTTTCTTGATTGTTTAATTTCAATTTGTTAGATTTAGTTGTTAATTTTGAATCTTGCAATTTAGTTTGGCAATTTTTGTTGGTTAGTAGGGAGGTACTTAGATTTAATTTTCTGTTTTGCTTCATTAGTTGGTTAATGTTTGATTAGTTAGCTTGCTTCATAATTTGGTGTTTAACTAGTTCCGGATTTAATGCTTAATGTGCTATTAATTAAATTAGTCTAGTAATTTGCTTCTTGGTTAATTAATTTCAGCGAGTTTAGTTTAGTTTAGTTATTAGTTTACTGCTTTGCATCTTGGTCCTTTACTTTTCCTTGCAACACTCAAAAATTTAAAAATATGAATCTAGTCCACGACTAGTGTCCTTTTCATTTCTATTGCACTCTTTCATTCATTGCACATTTCACCACTTTTATTTTCTCTTTATGAATATTTTCATCATTTTACAAGAGTTTGATTTTNCTTTAACTTGATGTTAGTTGTTTTTCTTGCTCCTTTAAACTTCAATTAGATAGGTAATACAATGGTTATGGATTGATTTTGAGAATTTTGTGATTTGAATAGAAAGATGAACACTAGAATCTTGATTTTGAGGCTTTTCAATTTCCAGTTCTTATTGCATCAATCATTTTCTAGTCTAACTTAGTTTTTAGCTTGGTTTAGTTAATCTCTTAGTTCCTTAGATTTATTAAGAGTTAATTAGGGCTTAATTAATTTCAGCTTTACTAATTAATTTTCTGTTAATTAAGATTGCTTAGTTTAGTCGGTTTCTTGATTGTTTAATTTCAATTTGTTAGATTTAGTTGTTAATTTTGAATCTTGCAATTTAGTTTGGCAATTTTTGTTGGTTAGTAGGGAGGTACTTAGATTTAATTTTCTGTTTTGCTTCATTAGTTGGTTAATGTTTGATTAGTTAGCTTGCTTCATAATTTGGTGTTTAACTAGTTCCGGATTTAATGCTTAATGTGCTATTAATTAAATTAGTCTAGTAATTTGCTTCTTGGTTAATTAATTTCAGCGAGTTTAGTTTAGTTTAGTTATTAGTTTACTGCTTTGCATCTTGGTCCTTTACTTTTCCTTGCAACACTCAAAAATTTAAAAATATGAATCTAGTCCACGACTAGTGTCCTTTTCATTTCTATTGCACTCTTTCATTCATTGCACATTTCACCACTTTTATTTTCTCTTTATGAATATTTTCATCATTTTACAAGAGTTTGATTTTAAGCAACTTTTCTTGAGGAGACAATTTAGGAATTTTATTCCTAATTATTATGTGACACCCTCCTGCACTTGGGACAGCCTTTGTACTGCTCATTTTTTAAGTGAGTTAACTATATTACTAATAAATTAATCATACTATATATTTATTAATGCACCACTAATACACCACCATATATATATATATATAAATATATACTAATACTACTACGGTATATTAATATTATCCATCATCATAGGTAGTAACATATACTAATACACCACCATCTTTCTTTCATATTAATATTAGTATATTAGTATATCAGACACCACCATACATTAGTAATAGTATATGAATGTATCATCTTTCTAACACCACTGATATATTAACGTTCATATACTATTACTAATATTAATATACCATCTTTCTAACATACATATACTAATATGAATAGACTACTCCCCCAAAACCCCAAAATTCTCCCGAAACTCTCCCCCAAAACTCCCCTACCATCAAGATCGGCCAGGGGGGGTGGGAGCTAAGGCTCCTTCCCCCTCACCCCCTTTCCTTTTCCCTCTGTGTTTCTCTTCTAGGTAGTTTTTAGTTTAATTTTCTGTGTTTTTTCAGGCCATTCAAAGGGAGAAACGCCGTTCGAGACTTTTCGGCAACCGATAAACAACACGCGCCCCACCATGAGTTTGCCCTGCCGCCGATCTGCAAAACCTCCAAATGCGGCCTCCACCGGAGCAGCGCGTAGCCCGCACGCGCGGGTCGAAGACTTCGGAGCTCGCTTGCGCGTGATGCTCACGCGCCACCAAGGAACCTTCTACTGCTACAACGCGCGGCTATTCCTGAACCGGCACCTCTGGATCTTCCAAGCTCGATCGTCGGTTTTTCCCTCCAAATGCCTTTTTGTGCACTGTTTTTTCTGCTTCATAGTGTTTTCACATTGTAATTCTTTTATGTATTTACTTTATGTCTTGCCTTATCTTTCTAGGAAATAAAAACCCAAAAATGTAATGCCATTCGGACCTAGTCCGAGTGGATTTTGTGTCCCCCCTCTGCGTAGGCGGGTTTGGTGGGGTTTCCAACTCCATATTCTGATTAGTCAGGTATGGAGGTTTGTTTGTTGGGTACTGTTATCTCTATCGTAGATAGAGGGGTGCTTTATCTTAGACTTCGGTCTGTAGAGATTGCATCTGGACTAGACCATGTCAGCCACGGTAGTGTGCTGGAAAGCTATTAACATTTGTAATTGACTTATTTTTAAGTCAACTTTATATATCCTTTTTTCATGAATGGAACGAGATCCACTTTTATCAAAAAATATATATATATATATACTAATATGAATATATACAATATATGGATCATATGGTGTAATTTGTAAATTTATAATGTTATATATTTATTGGACTCATATATTCATCAGAACTTCTAGTTCTAACTTCTATATGATATATTAATATTATAAATTTCTATATATAGTATATGTAGTCGACTATAAGTCTATATACATAATTATGTATATTATTAATTATATATATCAAACTTATGTATATTTTATTTATATATATATTGTATTATATATGTATAAATATATATGAGTCGAGTCGAGCTTCATATAAGTTTGTTCACGAATATTAATCAAGTCGGTCAAGATTTATACGAGTTTGTATCGTTTAATAATCGAGCCTAATCTTGTGTTTGTGAATGGTCCATTTAATATTCTATTTGTATCGAACTCAAGTTTAATCGAGTCGAGTTTGAGCTGCCTGACGAGTAGCCTGTTCATTTTACAGCCCTAACTCTAACCCAAAAAAACTAATATATATAAAAATATATATTATATATAATCTTGTATCTAATTTGTATATCCTTCTTATTTTTTTGTACTTTTGATCTTGTTTTTGTCCGCAAATCATAACTGGCACTGGTCAATGCTCTTAAATGGCTAGTCTTAAGAGGTGCCATGCAAATTGTTAACAATTTTTTAATAGATTTTTCTTATATATATCCTCATTTAAAATTTTATGGTAACTTCATTTTACTTTACTATTTTATTTCAAGAAATTAAATTAGAATATAATATTCACATTAGATTATTTCACTTTTAAAGTTTGTAATTATCTGGGTGAAACATATTTAACAAGAAACGCTATGTTCATTGAATAGCTGTCTACGTTGTATGCAATCGCACTACTTAAAACTGTTAAATATATGACGTTACGTGGTACACCCATGGGCTTGGGAACCTACGAGCTATTCAATTTCGGAGAGAAGATCTTGATGTCCTCTTTCTCCAAAAAATGAAATTAGGTACTTGCAAATTGGAATTTCTGAAATTTATGTTGAATTTTTATGGTTTTATTGGTGTTGATTGTGAAGATTGGAGTGGTTGTTTAGAAATTATTTGGAAATATGAATTAAATTTGGTGTTGCACAGTTACTCAAATTATCATATTGATGCTTGGATTGTTAATCCATTTTCTCATATAAAATGACAACTTACTGGTGTGTATGGACACCTTGAAGCATCTCGAAGGGCACAGGTTGTTAGGGTACTGATGGAGGAGCTCGATGGTAGAAGAAGGAAAGGTGGGAGCCTGATCTTGGAAGGAGAGTATCGAAGGGCTAGGGCAAATGAGAAGTAGAGAAGGATTTGGGCAATTCATATGTTAGTCAAAACGGTGCGTAGGAGGAAGGATGCGTGGTCGTTTCATGCTTTGAACTCCTTTACGGTTTTAATTAGAATAATGCAAAATGGTGTAGTTTTGAATTAATACTCTAAAACGCTGTGTTTTTATCAGCTGGATTTGTAAGGACCTTTATGTCTTTTACTAGTATTCTCAGTTAGGATCACGCAAATAAGATGGGAAAAGGAATCAGGGATTCCTCGTGTAAAATTTGAACCATTTTGGTATTCTCTTTTGGGAGGTTTTGGATTCCTCAAAAATCCAAGTTATCAACAATGGAAGCACTGTAGTTTCCATTTTCATCATCTTCCTGTGTTTACATAATATTCCATACTCTACCATTGTTTTACATGTTCAATTGCAGAAGATCCATAACAAGTGGTATTCCAGAGCCTACAATCCTCACCATTCTTCCACTATACACAAACCAGAAATACAAACCCACAAATACCATTATATTCCAGCCCCAATCTACCATACACCAAAACCAGATTACAATTTAACCAACCAGGAATTCAACCAACCAGCACAGACATGGCCGAAAGCACCAAATCCAAGCAAGATAACAAGGAGACCAAGCAACGTAGGGTAGAAGACTAGGAGCATGCCATCCAATGTTTTGACTGATAGATTGGATCAAATGTCTGAGATGCTACGCACTGTGTGGGAACACCAGTAGCAACAGTCTCCTGAACACAGACAAGAAAGAGAGCATGAGAGAAATGGTAATAGAAGAGCACTCACAAGTGGAATCAAGTTAGACTTCCCTCAGTTTGATGGTGGTGACCCAGCAGGTTGGGTGTTCAAGGCAAACCACTATTTCAAATTTCATCAAACACATCCATCACAAAAATTACTAATGGCAGTATATCACATGCATGGTGAGGCACTTATCTGGTACAAAGGAGCTTGGGATAGTGGGCATTTCACCAGCTGGGAGACCTTTACTTACATTCTTCAACTCAGGTTTAGCCCACACCACTTATGATGATCCAATGGAAGCCTTGACAAGGCTCAAACAGACCTCCATGGTATCAGCATACCAAACTCAATTTGAAGCATTATCTAACAGGATCAACAGCCTATCAAAGGCACACAAATTAAGCTGCTTCATCAGCAGGTTGAAAGATGAGTTCAGGCTACTCTTAAAAATGTTTAATCCCACCAGTTTAATTGGTGCGTTTGGACTGGCAAAAATTCTAGAGGAATACCTTATTAGCGCTTGGAAGGGAATGAAGCCAGGAGGGGACAGAAGTATATTTTCTACAGCTAATAAAACATCATATGGGGATCAATCCACGAAGGCAGTAGTAAGTGGTCTAAACCTTTCCAACCTACACAGAGAGTCTTCTCCACGGAATGGGAGGAAAAACAGAAGAAGGGCCTATGCTACCACTGTGATGAGAAATGGCATTCCAACCATGTTTGTAAGAAAGCCAAGATTTATTTGTTGCAAGGATGTGACACCCTAGAGGAAGATCAGCTTGAAGGTGGCAAAAAATGGGATAAGTTGGAAGAGAACAGTGTGCTGGCTACTAAGGGGGAGGGAAATCCTAAAATTTCTCTTAATGCTATAGCAGGTACTCCTAGCCCAGGTATGATGAGAGTAAAGGGAACGGTAAGTGGGGAACCAGTCGTAGTCCTTGTGTACTCGGGAAGCTCTCACAGTTTCTTAGACCCGAAAATTGCAAGAAGAGCAAAACTAGACATCAACCAAAACTAGACATCAACCAATCCACCAGGTACTCAGTTCTGTCCCTCTCTTTACATTTTGGAATTGGGGGGTTGTGATATTGTGTTGGGGGTAAATTGGTTGGTGACTCTTGGACCTATTGTATGGAATTTTTCAAAGTTATCTATGCAATTCAAAAATGGTGGACATAAGGTGAAGCTTAGAGGATTGGAACCTACACCAATCTCTCTTAAGGCTAGTAAGGTGATGTTGGCCTCAATGACTAAGGGAAGGGGGTTTTTGCTACAAATCCAAATGGTGTCAAAGGTGGACAGTGTAGTTGTGCAAAATACTGAAGTTAGTGAGCTGTTGAATCAGTTTCAGGAGGTATTTGAGGAGCATAAAGGGCTCCCTCCAGTAAGGGAGCATGACCATAAAATTATTTTGATGGATGGTACCCCACCTATCTCAAATAGACCTTATCGATACCCATATTACCAGAAAACTGAGATATAGAGGATAGTGGCAGAGTTGCTACAAGCAGGGGTTATTAGACCCAGTTCTAGCCCTTTTTCCTCACCTGTACTACTCATATGTAAGGCTGACAGAAGTTGGCGCATGTGTGTGGATTACCGGGCACTAAATCAGCACACAATAAAAGATAAATTCCTCATTCCGGTGATAGATGAGCTATTGGATGAGTAGTGTGGGGCGAAGGTGTTTTCAAAATTGGATCTCATGTTGGGATATCATCAAATTCAGGTGGTACCCGAGGACATTGAGAAAACTGCTTTTAGAACTCACGAATGGCACTACAAGTTCTTGGTAATGCCTTTTGGGCTTACCAATGCCCCGTCCACTTTTCAAGGGCTTATGAACCAAGTGTTCAAGCAGTACTTAAGGAAGTTCGTATTGGTATTCTTGAATGAAATTTTAGTGTATAGGTGGAGCTGGAAGGAACACTTAGAACACTTAAAACAAGTACTGGAAGTGCTATAGAAACACCAACTGTACACGAAGATGTCTAAGTGTAGATTTGGAGTAGAGGAGGTAGATTACTTGGGTCACATCATATCATTTGAAGTGGTCCGGGCAGATCCAAATAAGATTAAATCTATGTTGGATTGGCCATTGCCAAAGAATACCAAGGCCTTAAGGAGGTTCTTGGGCCTAATGGGCTACTACAGGAAGTTCATTAAAGGGTATGGGTTACTTGTAGCTCCATTGACCAGTTTGCTTAAAAATAATAACTTTGGGTGGAATTCAGATACTGAACAAGCCTTTAATAGATTGAAAGAGGTGGTGACTCAACCTCTGGTGTTGAAACTCCTAGATTTTACTCGACCTTTTATCATTGAGTTCGATGCTAGTGGTACAAGAATAGGTGTTGTCCTAATGCAATCGGGACAAGCTATTGCCTTTCTCAACAAGGTATTGAAGGGTAGGGCTCTCCTCCTATCCACCTATGAGAGAGAACTGTTGGCTTTAGTAACGGCTGTCCAAAAATGGAGGCCCTACTTGTTGGGGCAATTACTTATAGTCAAAACAGATCAGCAAGCGCTGAAGTTTTTACTGGAACAAAGAGTGGGCATAGAAGCACAACAGAAATGGCTTACTAAGTTGATAGGGTATGAATTTAAAATTGAGCACAAGAAGGGGCAAGAGAATAGAGTGGTTGATGCCCTTTCTCAGAAGGAAGGGGGAAATGATCTAGTAGAAGCAGTATTTACTCAGATTACACTTCCAAAACCAGATTGGGTAGAGGAACTGAAACTGAGTTACCAAGTATCCCAGGAGTTCAAAGGGATTTTTGTAAAGGCAAGGGCACAATAGGAGATTCCTAAGGGAATTTCCATCATATAAGGACTTCTTTTAAAGAAGGGAAGGTTGATGTTGGTACCGTGAACACCTTTCATTAAGAAGATGTCCCATTACATTCACACTGACCCAATGACGGGCCACACTAGGTACCTAAGAACTTATCAGCGGGCTAAGAGGGATTTCTACTGGACCGGTATGAAAAATGACATAAAAAGGTGGGTGAAGGAGTGCGAGGTGTGCCAAACAGTTAAACATGAGGCTATTCTTCCAGTAGGGCTGCTCCAGCCACTACCCATTCTAGGGCAAGGTTGGACAGACATCTCTATGGACTTCATAGAGGGTCTGCCCATTTCAAAAGGGGCCTCAGTGATTCTGGTGGTAGTTGATAGACTCACTAAGTATGGTCATTTTATGACCCTTTCACACCCCTATACAGCCCAGATGTGGCCCAAGTCTTTATGGATATAGTTTTTAAATTGCATGGACTTCCTAAAATAATTGTGCCTAACCATGACTCTGTTTTCCTAAGCTTGTTTTGGAACAGTTTGTTTGAACTACAGGGAACTACATTAAACTTCAGTTCTGCCTATCACCCTCAAAGTGATGGCCAAACAGAAGTTTTAAACAAAAACCTGGAGGGTTATCTAAGGTGTTATGTGGGACAGAAACCAAGGGTTTGGGCATAGTGGTTGTCTTTAGCTGAATGGTGCTACAATTCGAGCTACCATAGCTCAGCAAAGATGTCACCTTTTGAAGCTTTATATGGTTACCCAGCCCCAAGACTCATCTCTTACATACCCGGGACATCAAACGATGATGCAGTGGATAGAAACTTACGCAACCGATCACAAATGTTGGAGCTTTTAAGGCAAAACCTCAAATCAGCTCAAAATAGAATGAAAACATTTGTAAACAAGGAAAGAATGAAGAGGGAGTTCAAGGTAGGTGACTGGGTTTACCTACGCCTTCAACCTTACCGACAGAAGAAGGTGGCCGTGGGCCACAACTTGAAGTTGTTCCCAAGGTTTTATGGACCTTTCCAAGTGACCCAAAGGATGGGATTCGTGACCTACCGACTAGAGCTGCCACCAATGAGCAAGATACACCCTGTGTTCCACGTATCCTACTTAAAGAAGAAAATCGGGTAGCAAGTTCAAATCTTGCCTTCTCTTCCACCCATAAACGAAAAAAGGGAAATTTTACCTGAGCCGGAGAAGATATTAGAGCGCCATATGAGACAACAAGGCGATCGCGTCGTGATGTACGTACTAGTGAAATGGACAGGAGCTTCTATGGAGGATAGCACTTGGGAGAAGATATAGGACCTTAGAGCCTTGTACCCACACCTTATGGGCAAGGTCTTGTAAGTGTGGGGGATTGTTAGGGTACTGATGAAGGAGCTCGATGGTAGAAGAAGGAAATGTGGGAACTTGATCTGGGAAGGAGAGTATCGAAGGGCTAGGGCAAATGAGAAACAGAGAAGGATTCGGGCAATTCATATGTTAGTCGAAACGGTGCGTAGGAGGAAGGATGCGTGGTCGTTTCATGCTTTGAACTCATTTACGGTTTTAATTAGAATAATGCAGAACGGTGTAGTTTTGAATTAATACTCTAAAATGTTGTGTTTTTATCAACTGAATTTGTAAGGACCTTTATGTCTTTTACTAGTATTTTCAGTTAGGATCACGCAGATAAGATGGGAAAAGGAATCAGGGATTTCTCATGTAAAATCTGAACCATTTTGGTATTCTCTTTTGGGAGGTTTTGGATTCTTCAAAAATCCAAGTTATCAGCAATGGAAGCACTGTAGTTTCCATTTTCATCATCTTCCTGTGTTTACGTAATATTCCATACTCTGCCATTGTTTTACATGTTCAATTGCAAAAGATCCATAACACAGGTATGGAATATGTTGGGTACTTACGTTGTTCCAATTGTGTGGCAAGGCTATGTTTTGGTTGTTTTAATGAAATTCTTGTTCAAGATGATAAAATAGGAGGGCATGTTAGACCTGTTAACTAAACCTTGGCATTCCGTGGTTTTATTGATCGATGTCAGTTCCAAGACTTGGGATTTTTGGGTTTTCCTTTTACTTGGTGTAACCAGTGAGATGGTGGGGATAGAATATATGAACGTTTAGATTAAGTTTTGGCTACTACATAATGGTTAAAATATTTTCCTCAAGCTGCTGTGAAAGACCTTCCATTTTTATATTCTGATCAATTTCCAATTTGTTTGGCTTTGTATGGATGGAATTCAAATGTTGATTCGGGTCGTAAGCATTTTCATTTTGAATCCATGTGGGTTAGATCTCATGATTGTGAGGATGTTATTAAGAGGAGTTTGGATTTTGATAGAGGAGTGGTAATGTACCATATGTGATTTCAT
Organism: Pterocarya stenoptera; assembly: GCA_003123785.1. Taxonomy (NCBI): domain Eukaryota; kingdom Viridiplantae; phylum Streptophyta; class Magnoliopsida; order Fagales; family Juglandaceae; genus Pterocarya; species Pterocarya stenoptera. Next base: position 108,680 of record QEOT01003829.1, read on the forward strand.
CTATTTTTTATTGTAGTAGAAATCTCATCAAGTGGAATAAGAATAGTTTTGAAAATCTCGAAGTTCATATCTGTGAAAACAAGGCAACCTACGATATTTGTATGAAATACCAACCTTATCTCCTAAGATAGTTAATGTACAGATAAAGGTACTCATGGAGGACTTACATGAACTACTGGAAAAAGAGGAGATTTTGTGGAAACAGCAATCTAAGCTGGTTCAATGGCTAAGTGATAAGGATCGGAATACTAATTATTTTCATTCAAAGTCTTCGCAACGATGTAAATGAAACCTAATTACTAGTATTCTTAGTGCTAATGGTTGTTGGTGTGACAATGGAGAGATGTATGCTGAGATTTTGAGGCATAATACAAAGGTTTTCTCTTTTGTTAATTTTGGCGCCAATGGGCTAATTTATTATCCATTATACAGCCACGTGTTACGGATGTCATGACCTTGTCCTTAGATGCTGATTTTCACCTGAATGAAGTTTGGACTGTGTTGACTCAAATGCCCCTTCATAAATCCCAGGACCACATGGTATGTTTCCTTTTTTCTTTCAACAATATTGGCATCTAGTGGGTGAAGGAGTTATTGCTAATGTTTTACATATTTTGAATTCTGGGCAATTACCTAATGATTTAAATCGTACATTTATTGTTCTGGTTCCTAAATTGAAGAATCCAAAGAAGGTTGGAGATATAGGCTTATAAGTTTGTGTAACATGATATGCAAGTTTTTCTCTAAACTGTTGGCTAATCAATTAAAGAAAATCTTACCCTTCATTATTTTTGAAAATCAAGGTGCCTTTGTTCCTGGAAGGCAAATTTACCGATAATGTCCTTATTGCCTCTAAATTACTTAATTTCATACAACAAAAAACTCAAGGAAAGAAAGGTTCTTTGTCTATCAAACTTGATATGAGTAATGCATATGATAGAGTGGTATGGTCTTTTCTTGAAAATGTTATGAACCACATGGGATTTACTGATAAGTGGGTATCTTTGATGAGGTTGTGTATTACTATTGTTTCTTATTCAATTTTAGTGAATGGTGTTCCTCATGGACCTATTACTCCTTTTCAGGGCTTATGTTAGAGTGATCCCTTATCTCCTTATCCATTTCTACTTTGTGCTGAAGGTTTGGTTTCTTTGCTGAAGAAGGCAAAAAATGATGGTTGTTTATAGGGGATCCAATTGTGTAGGGGTTTCCCACTTCTCAATAATCTCTTCTTTGTTGATAATTGTATTTTATTTTGTCGAGCTACACCTTAAGATAATATTCAAATTCAAAATTTATTGCGGCAGTATGAGGAGGCCTTTGGATAGCACGTTAATAGGGAAAAACGTCAATTTGTTTTAGCCAAAATACTCTAGCTGAGATTTGGTATTGTATCTTAGGAGTATAGAATGTGGAGACAGTTGTAACCCATGATAAGTACTTGGGTTTACCTTCTTTTCTCGGTCAATCAAAGAGAAGTTTTTTCAATGATATCAAGGATTAAGTGTGGAAGAAATTACAAGGGCAGAAAGAGAAAATTTTGTCACAATCGGGAAAAGAGATTTTAATTAAAGTTGTAGCTCAATCTATTCCAACAAACTCTATGAGTTGTTTTAAACTACCATCTAGTTTGTGTATGGACTTAGGGAAGCTAATGGCACAATTTTCGTGGTGGCAAAAGTTAAATGAAAGAAGAATACATTGGATGAGCTATGATAACTTGTGTAAATCTAAGTTTGTTGAGGGAATGGGTTTTTGTTGTTTGGAGGATTTGAATTTAGCTTTATTAGCAAAACAAGGCTGGAGATTGCTTCAACATTCAAAATCTTTCTTTTATAAGAGCATTAGCATTGGCTTCATCAAAATCATCTTCAAAATTTGATGAAAAGTAAATGTTCTCCATAAATTCAAAACCTCCATATCCATTATCCCACATTGGATTAGCTATTAGATTCATCAAAATTATAATATAATATTATTTTTTTAATATTATTTTTTTAATTTTTTTTTTCATATTTTACAATTACACTAACCATATGTATATTAATAATTTAATTTGATACTTAAATTATTATTTCTCAACTAATTTTTTTTCTCAACCTAATTACCCAACAAACACATTTCACAAACTAATTTTCAAATCCAAAATAATAGTCTACTGTATTTTGTAATAAAATAATGGGATAGGCTTATGAATAGTGAATCTTCAAATATAAAGATGAAAATATATTTACTGTAGCTCAAAGCTTGAGTTTTGTGGTTTGCCGAATCCAATGCTAGCGTCTTTGTTCACAGTCCATTCAAATTTTAAACATTTATTCATTTTACCGATACCGCTGCCAGTGCTCTAAGGTTTTTAAAGCAAAATATTTTCCTCATTCTTCTTTTCTTGATTCTACATTGGGTGGTCATCCTTTGTATACTTGGAGAGGGATAAGTCAAGCTAAGTGGATTCTGTAGCAAGTTTGTAAATGGCAAGTTGGGACTGGTAAGGAGATAAAAATTTGGAAGGATCGTTGGCTTCATGATGTATTTCCTTTTATGTTGGTGGTGATTTGGCTTATGATGCAAGCGTGAGTGAATTAATTCTTATGAAAAGTACTTCAATGGGATAAAGTAAAACTATCCAAGAATTTCTCAATGGAGATAGATACAAGAAGTTATTTTGAAGATTCCCTTGAGTTTCACTTCTCTGGATGATAAATTAGTTTGGGAGGATCAGAAAAATGGTGCGTTCACAATAAAATCTCCTTATAGGAGAGCTTCATAGTAAAAATCAGGTAACGTTGAGGGTGAGAGTTCTACACTTTTACTTCTACTGCTATTGTTTGGAAATAAGTTTGGAAGTCAATATGAACTAGAGTAATGCTATACACCACACTCTCACCCTATTTTAATTATATTAAGTAGTATGTGGCATATTTATCACCATTAGATGATAAACAAGCATGCAATAAATGATCATTTACTGATAATAAATTAATCACATCTTACTGATTGAGCTAAAGTATTGCATATTTTATATATTTAGAACCAATATATTTTATTTATTTCATTATATTATCATTGGTTTTAGATGAAAAAATGATTAAGATGCCTAAATCTAAGTTGTAATTTAAATTGATTTATAACATAGTTTATATTTAATTTTATAACTTGTGATTTAATTAGATAATATTTCTTCACATATATAACACATTTTTTATATTATATTATTTTATTTTATTTTTTTCTGATTTCCATTTTATTTTATTTATTTTTCTTTCAAAGTCAAGAAATGCAAAAGCATAAGAAAATTCAAAAAGGCACAAAAAGAAGAAAAGGCTGGGCGGAAAAGAAAAAAAAAAGGCAAGACAGGCAAAAAAAAAAAATTCTCAAAAGAGTTAGTCTACATACAGTCTCCATTTTGAAACTGTTTATACAAACTTATATATTTATGTTTAAAAAAAACTTAAAATCATAATAATATCTTTTTTAAAATAATTTTTTTTTCTTTTATCCTCATTTATCACTGAAAATCTACTCAAGATTGCAAATAAAATTTATCTTCTAAAAAATGCATGCTGATAACTCGAACGGAAAAAGCAAAAAAAAGGAAACCACGGACGGACGCGATAGGGGCATTTTGAAAAAGCAAGATTTCTTCTTTGTACGTGAGGGACGACGCAACCTGGGGGGGATTATTATTTTTTCATAGGGGTTTTTTTCGTTTTGGGATGCATCACGTACAGACTAGCGCCGCAGCTTGAAGAACCTCTAGGGATCCAAACTGCAGCTGCCCAGCCGTCCTCCACTGCCTACCACCTCCATCTCTATTCATTTGGCTTGCTCTTTCCCCTCTTTACTATTTATTTAATTTTAGTTTAAAGTTTATGATGTATTTTTGAGATATTTGATTAGAAGTTTGGGTAAATTTATTTACTATTTATTTTATTTAATTTCGTTATTTTTCTTGTTCTTTTAAGCTTTCATTTAACAATGATTACAATTATTATGAATTGATTTTAAGAATTTGTGATTTGAATATAAGGATGAATCCTAGAATCTTGATTTTGAGGCTTTTCAATTTTCAGCTCGTAATTTTGTCAATTATTTTCTAATCTAATTTAATTCTTAGTTTAGTTTTATTAATCTCTTAGTTTCACTGCATATTAGATTAATTAAAGTTTAATTAGGATTTAAATAATTTCAGTTTTATTGTTTAATTTTCAAATTAATTAAGATTGTTTAGCTTAGTTGATTCTTTGATTGTCAATTTCAATTTGTTAGTCTTTTACATTTCATTTCGACACTCAAAAATTCAAAAATATGAATCTAGTCTATGACTAGTGCCCTTTTCATTTCCATTGCACTCTACCGCTCATTATACATATCACCACTTTTATTTTCTCTTTGTGAATATTTTTACCTTTTACACGAGTTTGATTTTAAACAACTTTCCCTAAGGAGACCATCTAGAAATTTTATTCATAATTATTACACAACACTCTCCTGCACTTGGGATAGCCTTTGTGCTACTCATTTTTTAGTAAGTCAAGTTTTTGACACCGTTGTCGGGAAACTAAGAGATTAATAAAACTAAGCTAAGAATTAAATTAGATTAGAAAATAATTGACAAAATACGAGCTGAAAATTGAAGAGTCCCAAAATCAAGATTCTAGGGTTCATCCTTGTATTCAAATCACAAATTCTCAAAATCAATCTATAGAAATTGTAATCACTATTAAATTAAAGCTTAAAAGAGTAAGGAAAATAACGACATGAAATAAAATAAATAGCAAATAAATTTGCCCAAACTTCTAAGCCAAATATCTCAAAAATACATCATAAACTTTAAACTAAAATTAAATAAATATTAGAGAGTGGAAAGTGCAAGCCAAATGAATGGAGATGGAGGTGGTAGACAGTGGAGGAACTGGACAACACAATTTTGCAGTAATGTGATGTGCATTGATACACAAATGATTGACACACTCTATTTTTAGCATTTTGTGAAATTTGAGTACCTTGGTGGAGTGGTTGAGCGGAATTCTTTTTGTGAAGATTTATTTTCAAACTTGAGCATAGAGCATGATTTTTTATGCATCATATTTTGTTGATGTGCAGCTTGAAACACCGGGATGCTATACTCATTGAGATGAGACTTAGTGAGATTTTTGTAGAAATGGCAAGTTTTGAAGGACATTTTGCACATGCTTACATTTGTAGTGTTCTTTAATTTACTGTTCATTGATTTAACACAAGAAAAGTAAACTGCAAGACTACCGAGCTTTTTTTTCAAAAGACAAAAAAAACAAAATAAAGGATTTTGCTTGGCGGCTTTGTAATGATATTCTTCATACTACTCGCTTAAAATAAGACATTTGGAGATTGAGGAATGTTGTCCTTTATGTACTAAACAGGTGGAAAGTTCTCTGCATGCCATCTTCACCTGTGAGCAAGTTCAGGAGGTATGGTTACAGAAGCACCCTAGCATCTTTGTTGACTTCCATTCCGATCCAGATGTTGGTGTTTTTATTTACAATTTGCTGATGAATGTAGTAAGTCCGGATTTTCTTGAGTTTTTTGCTATTGCTTGGAGTTTGTGGTATAGAAGAAACTTTCCAACATAAACATGTTTGCCCCAGCTGTTTCTGTTCAGAATGGCTTGAATTTACTTCAAAGTTATCATCAGGTCCATTCTCATCGATCAACTGCAGCAGGCAGAGACAGTGTCGGTGCTGTTTTGAGGGCTCATGCTGGTTCTATTTTAATGGCTGTGTGTAATTTGGCAAATGGCAAAGGGTTCGCAATTTTTTTCTCATATGGGTTTTCTAAGACTCATAGTTGAGAGTGATTCACAAACTATTGTAAATATGTTGAATGAAGATGATGAGGAGAATCTGTCAGAACAATGGGCTATTATTCTCGTTGATATTAGGAGTTTCTCTACTGTACATTAGTTTATACTGCAATACCTCTTTGTATAATTCCTATATATATAGATTGCAGAATATCTTGCTTTGCTTGCACACTCTTTCTTTCATTAAAATTAGCAATCGAAGAATTGGTGTTGTTCAGACATATTAGAAATCATAAATTTTAGTCAGGACTTTTGTTATCGCAAACGGGCATTATGATATCGCTAAAATTAAAAAATAAAAGAATAAATTTCAAAAGAAACTAGAATTTAAAGGATTTTAGTTTAACATATTTACATCTACTTGCAGATTCGGTAATCAAGAAGAAATCTATTAACCAAAAGATTGAAGGGCGGCTCTAGATCTACAGCCACCGTTGGGGGCTTCCGCTAGTGTATTTTGGATTTTTTATTTTTTTTATACGTATTTAACACTTTTAAATATTTTTAAAAAGAATAAAAAATATACAACATCATTAAAAAAAATACTTATTTAATCACTAAGTAAAAAAAAATTAAAAATTAAAAATCCCAACAGGAGCCCTTAGCGGGAGCTCCCAGCGGGAAGAGTAGCATTTTCCAAAGATTAAATATGTACATGACAATGAAGATCACTTAAAACTCAAAAGTACTCCGACATTTGCAAAGAGTAATGTTATATACAAGTTTCAAATAGATAAATTTCGTACAAATATTTTGTAAAAAAATAGATTACACTAATAAAGAATAATTTTTTCACATATTTATAAGGAAGGGTCAACTTTTTTACAAAATTTTGTACGAAATTTATCTATTTGAAGTTCGTGTGAATGATTTCTTATTTACAAATCTCTCTCACATACAATCGAAAAATTCCTTTTGTACAAATTATCCGATTTTGTTCTCCTTGAAAAATACAAAGGAAAAATTACTACCCTCAGTAATTAGATGATAAGTACAAAGTGAAAACAGTAGACTTCAAAAGTTCGAGATCTATTCCTCTCTATCAAACTCACTTGACTACATACACTATTGCAAGGTACATTGAATCCAACAGTATTTCCAGACTAGTATATCTTCCTGCCAATCATGCTCTTCAAGGGCTAAAACAGCCTCCAATGTCTTCCTCCACGTAGCCTCACCCCGATGACGCCAAACTCCCCTCTCCTTCACACCTCTCTGCTCTCCCCCATTGATGCCGACCGCAAGCTGCATTGTTGCTGAAAATCATGGAGTTTCTTCCTCCTAAGTGCAGCAGATCGTAATTGTCCTCAGCGGTAAGACTCATGTAATTAGGTTTTCTATTGTGATTTGATTTCTTCCTGAAACTCAAATTTAATTAGGTTTATTTGTTAAAATCAAGAAGATATTTAATTTTATTATTGTTACCATTCACCCAGGAAATGTATCCAGTAAAAGTAACCTATAGAAGTAACCAAAATCAAGCAATGCAGTGTATGCTTATATAAGCTAGCCCACGCCCACTTGTCTTTGAATCAAAGCCAAAAGAGCCAAAACCAGAACCAGCTCTGAATGTGTTTCCATATCGACCATATGTTGCATTGCTTGGGTACAGTTGGTTCATGATTCCGGGAGCCATGTTGGTCAAATGTTGGTCTTGCATTGTGCCAATTCTGTGATGAAATAAATATATCTAATTCTCAATATCATCAAATCATTAACAATAAAAAAAAAAAATCATCATATCATTGATTATCAAGACAGAGTTGACTTTTACATATGATTGGCACAAACCCACAAAATCAATAGTTGAAAGATACAACCTATTGATGGAATAAGTACATTGGCATCAAACTGGGTGGCAATAATGTACCAATGGCATTGGCGACGTTGGTGTTGTTGGAGGACGACGATAGCAGAGAAAAAACAAAATAGATCGAACTAGGTGGCAATAATGTACCGTTGTCAGACTCGGTGACTGCGTCATTGGCGTCAGACTGCTGGTGGTGGCAATGGGTGATGGAAGCCAAGAGGCACAATCGGGTAGCAAAGGAAAAACAAAATAGATCTTTCTAGGTTTTTAATTCTAGGAAAAAATTCCATGTGGTGATCCTCATGATTTTAATGTGTATAGCTGAGGTGTCATGTTTGCATTGGCTGCTATTAAATGGCTAAGAACAACCCTAGCATTCCAAAGAGGAATGTTTCCAAACAAGTTAGTTTACATAAAAAGAATGGTGTTTTTTACTTTTGGTGTACTTATCTTTGATGAGCTATTAACAGCAATGTTATGAAGCCCGTGGGTTGAAGCCTAGTGAAGCAGAAATGGGCCAGAATTGATCAGGTGAATGGTCGGGCCCATGAATGGAGTTGGAAACGCTACGTTTTGAAGTTCTTTAGGAAGGCTTCCGTAATGAGAAAATAAAGGAGATGTTCTTATTTTAATGTTGTCAATTTACTTTTATGCCCTGCTTTACAATTGTTAGTTTTACACTTGTATGCCATTGATTGGCTGAGTTAGTTATTTTCTGTAGAGGGAATCTAGAAAAGGTGAGGGATGTGTGTGCGATGGTTTTCATCTGGAAATTTGTAAGAATTGGCTGTCTATTCATGGAGGTTGGGTGTTCCACGAAAATGCCCATTTATAGTGAATGAATCTTGTGATTCTCTTATATTCATTCTACTTTACATCTTCAATTACATTTATATGAAAGTTCATGACAAGTGGTATCAAGTCTACGATCCTGTACCCAGAAAATAACCACAAAATTTTCCTTCCAACCCAAGCCAAACACCAACCCAGATAATACTACAAAATTTCCATCCCCACCTCAAGCCAAACACCAACCCAGAAAATTCCATAAATCTTTCCATTCCCACCTCAAGCCAAACACCAATGACCAAACCAGATAATCACCAACATTCCTCATGGCTAATAATAAAAGTTCCAAACACCAGGAACTTACAATGAGACAGGATGCTCAAGATGAAAGGATTCATGCCATACATGAAGATCTGACCCAGTTGACTGAGAGGGTCCGAACCTTAGTGACCAATTATGCTGCCCAGGTGGCTCAACATGACCACAACCTGCACCATGATAGAGAAAACAATAAATTTCATAGAGATATCCATAGAGGTATTAAACTTGATTTTCCTTACTGTGATGATAAAAACCTAGCTGCTTGGGTATTTAAAGCCAACCATTACTTTCACTATTATCAAACCCCACCTGCTCAAAAATTGTTTATGGTCTCCTACCACATGGAGAGTGATGCCTTAATTTGGTATCAAGATGCAGCAGAGACATGCCAATTTAATAACTGGGAGACATTCACTAGAACATTGTTATTATGTTTTGGACCATCCACTTATGATGATCCTATGGAGGCACTTACTAGGCTTAAGCAAGTCACTACTGTATCTCAGTACAAGGTACAATTTGAGGCTCTTTCTAATAGACTTCAAAATCTTCCAGAAGCTCACAAACTCAGTTTCTTTCTTAATGGGCTGAAAGATGAAATCCATTTTCCAGTGTGGATGTTCAACCCACTAAACCTTACTACTGCCTTTGGGCTAGTAAAAATTTAGAATGAATACCTAACCAACTCTAAAAGATCAGTGAAAGGGTGGGGTGAGAAAACAGATTTCCCTAGCTCAGGTTTGACACCTGGCACTCACCTGAGTTTTCCTACAATGCAGGGGCAACCTGGACAAGGGCAGAGAGTATTTAAGCCCATCAAACAGATTCATCTGCTCAGATTGATGAAAAGAAAATACAAGGTCTTTGCTATCACTGTGATGACAAATGGAACCCCTTACATGTATGCAAGTCCCCTAAACTCTATGTGATTCATGGTTGGGATGAAGATATGGATGAAAAGGGAGAGGAAGTTTTTGTTTTTACACACATGATACAGAAGATGCTACACTTGGAGACAAGGCTGAGAAACAAATGGAGATCTTCTTAAATGCCATCACCGAAGCTCCATTTCCAAAAACAATACGCTTATGTGGTTGTATTGGAGGAGAAAGTGTGGTAATCCTAGTGGATTCAGGAAGCACCCATAACTTCCTGGATCCCTCGATTGCTAGAAGGGCCAAATTGGAACTGGATCCTACAAAGCAACTGAATCTTAAAGTCACAAATGGAGATTCAGTCACCAGTGAAGGGTTCTGCCCCCAACACCTCCATTAAATTGCAATGTAGTCATTTCACTGCCCCATTTTATTTATTAACTCTGGGAGGTTGTGATGTTGTGTTAGGCATCTAGTGGTTAGAGACATTAGGCTGCATTAACTGGAACTTTTCCAAGCTTATTATGAATTTTCAGTGGAAGGGGAAACAGATAAAATTGTTGGGTTTGCAACTGGGCAGATCCTCTTTTGAGGAGGGTAGTAGAGTGAAACTTACTCCTAGTAAGGGTTCTAAGGGGGTCTTCATTCAACTAAGGGCCATGGAACTTTTACCACAACTGGACAGCAAGCCTCCCAGGCCTATAAATGGGAAGATTGATGCACTGTTGAGACAGTTTGGAGAAATTTTTAAGGAACCTGTTGGGCTTCCTCCAATGAGAACCCAAACCATAAAATCATTTTAAAAGAGGGTATAACTCCCATTTCAACCAAATCCTATCGATACCCTTTCTATCAAAAAACTGAAATAGAAAAGATTGTGGTAAATTTGGTAAAATCTGGGATGATTAGACCCAGCTCTAGTCCTTTTTCCTCACCCGTTCTCTTGGTACGCAAGGCAAATGTTAGTTGGCGCCTATGTAATGACTGCAGGGCTCTCAACCAAGAAACAATTAAAGATAAATTCCCTATCCCCATTTTGAAGTTCTTTGGGGAGGCTTCTGTAATGAGAAAATAAAGGAAATGTTCTTATTTTAATGTTGTCAATTTACTTTTATGCCCTGCATTACAATTGTTAGTTTTACACTTGTAAGTCATTGATTGGTTGAGTTAGTTATTTTCTGTATAAAGAATCTAGAAAAGGTGAGGGACGTGTGTGCGATGGTTTTCATCTGAAAATTTGTAAGAATTAGTAGTCTGTTCATGGAGATTGGGTGTTACTCGAAAATGCCCATTTACAGTGAATGAATCTTGTGATTCTCTTATATCCATTCTACTTTACATCTGCAATTACATTTATATGAAAGTTCATAACAAGCAAGGACATGATCAAAAACTATTAAGTTTATTGACATATTTCATTTGTTCAGTAGAAAAGAACCATTTGTTTGATATCCTCAACGATCAAGTTTTGAAGGAAGCGTAAAAAAAGGGAGAGATCTTTACAATCGGAAACCTTGTAAAAAGGTGCTGAAACTTTAGTTGGTCAAAACGGCCTACTACAACGAAAGAAGTCCAAATACATTATGGGGGCCGGGCAACACGTTCTTAATTTCATGAGTATACATTATGTATAAAGATACATCTACGACTGTTTTATAATTATTCTACAACTCATTTTAGATCAATCAATGTAGTTAAAAATTTCTTTTAATTTTACATAGATATTCTTCATTTTAAATAGAGTAGTAAATTAGTTATAGACTAATTGTAAGTTTATCATTGTGTGTGTGTGTGTGTGTATAAATATATAAATATATATATAAATAGGACTTAAACATGGATGTGATAATATACAAAAGAGTAATGCTACATACAATCGTTAAGTAATACTATATACAGTCGTGGAGTGCAAAAGCGCCTTACAGTCACATTGAAAAAGAGCTAGGTCCACTATTAACAAATTAATTTTTTTCATGTAAATTTCATATTTATTCACTTTTTTCAAAATAATTACACAGCACTTACACACAAATGCTATTATCATTTTTCTATACAAATATTAAACAAGAGTTCTACGAGTAAAATAACAGACCAATCAAGAATATACAATTAATTAATTAATTAATTGGCTGTGATGATGCTTGAAATCATACAAGACTACAAGTAATCTCCCGTGATCAAATGACCCATTTTGATCATTTCCCGAACAACACTACGTACCCTCATTGGGCCGCTCTATGGCCTAATTGGGCCGGCCTTGATTATTGATTTTTCTTAATTGAGCTAGGCCTATTTCTAAATTAGACTGATTTAATAAAAAATGATAATGATAAATACGCAGCTCTTACTGTTTATTTTACCACCAATTAAAATAATTTAGATTTTACCACTTCATTAAAAATAATTTCAGTTTTTACATATTTTTCTTTCGATTTAAATTAGATTTTGTAAAATATTTGTAAAAAAAAATTGTAAGTTTATCAGAATCATTTTCTAAATTCTAAAATTAGATTAAACTAATGAGTTTTGTTACATAAGCCGGTGTGTTAACACACCACTTACAGTGGAACTCATTAAAATCTTAAAAAAATTAAAACACTAACAATTTTTTAGCATAGCTGATGAGACGATATATTGGGTGTGTAAAAAATAAGGCTTCTAAAAATATTTTCTCTAAAATAATTACAGGTAAGTTATATTTACACCTATTGTTTTTAATGGAGATAGTAGACACTAAAATAAAACTAAGCTGAGGGTGAAAATAATGCTTACATAATGCTTCTACTAATTCCCTTCTCTATCTCTGTTACTCTAAACAAAATACTTTCTTCCTTAGATTGAGGGTGAATTGATGGAGAAATATGATCTCTTTTATGTCACAAAACTGGACCAGCAGCAAACTTTGTCTTTAATAATTGTTAAAAACAAAAACTTGAAACTACAACCACTTTTTCAACTGCTTTTTGCTAAGAAAGTGTCAACAAACAAAAGATAAAAAATAACTCTTCTCATCAGTCATTATTTACTATCCCACACCTCACACCCTATGAAAAAAAAATAAGAAGAAGTTGTCAAGTGTGGGGTGTAAGGATGAATAGTAACTAATTCATAACAAAATCCAAAAATAAAATATGGATATATAAAGTGAGCCTCACAAATTTCTCATTTTTTTGGCATGCCTTTGTAAGTAAAGCGTGGTTACACGTCCTTGAGAGCAAGCATTTTAATTAGGAAAATTATACTCATCATATCTATACCACATACCTGCTTTTATGTTTTATCTTCTTTTCTTTCTTTTTTATCTTAGCAAGTATATAGCGTAAGAATGATGAGTAGAAGAACTATTTTAATTAGCAATTAGCAAGCCTTGGGTGGAAAAAAGTTGGCTGAAATTGAGCTTTGCTTCCAAAACCAGGTGGGTGGAGTATTAATTATTTTATATTTGAGTTTTGAAAAAAATAAAAGGTTTTGTTTGCTGTCTGATTCATACTTTTCAACGTTGATACCTCATCTTCTAAAGTTTTAATATTAAATTAATATTTAATACCAAAATAATTTTCCCCCATTTGAGTTTTGAAAAAAAAAAATTTTGCCCTATTGCTTTCATATTAATTTCCAAAATGTCATTGTCATCACAACCTTTTCTGCGTTGGTTTTATTTGAAGATTTCAACCCACTTCCCTCCAAATTATGTAAACAAACAAAAACAAAAAGATATATATATATATATAATTTAGAGTGCTATTATTTTATTCCTCACTTATTGGCCTTGACCCAAAACCTTAGGAGAGAAGTTGTCTTTCTTAAGGTCACGTTTGGATCTAAAAACGTTTCATCTCATCATTATAATTTTTTTAAATTCTCACATAAAATATAATAAATAATTTAATTTTTTCAAATTTTCAAACAACAATAATATTATAAAATAATATTCTAAAAATATTTTATTCAACTTTTATTTAAAACCATCTCATCTCATCTCACTAGATCGTTGGCTCCAAAAGTCCATCTAAATGTCATTTATATAAGATAATTATGTTACTCTTCTTCGTTCTAAATCTTTTAATTTTAATTCTACTGATATGATAATTTTAAATAATTTTATAAATTAATAAAAAATCATTTAAAATATCGCAAATCGAATTGAAATGGAAACAACTTTTCTCTTTGACATTCCTAAATTTATTGTTCCAGAAGAAAGAAGAGTAGAAAAGGATCAATTCCAATGCCAATCATGAAAAAGGAAGAAAATCACAAGAGGTAAGAACAATTGTTGCAAATTCCAATACTCTTTATGGTTGCCCCAATTTTTTGGTTTACCAAATACCCTGAAAAATCAATGCATGACTCATGAACCAACCACCTTTTTTCCTTTGATGGAAGCATTAGGAATTAGAAAACCCTTTTTTCATATCTACAAATTTTCCACTAAAGTCTTTTGGCTTTCCGGCTGGCTTTAGGTTTAGGTTTGGTAAAAGCGCAATTATTGGGGGGATTGGGATGGTGTCAAACCACAAAGAGTGGGAGAAAATGACATTACTTTCATCTTTGTCAAACTAACTTTGATCATTTCATTTTCAATGTTATTGGTAGATCTAATTTGTGAGCAGCACGATCAAATTTAAAGGGGATTTGTTGAGTCCCTTTTGTCATTTCCATGTATTGTTTACCTAAAAAATAAAAATTCTTCTCACCAGCTACTATTCACCGTTCTATACTCTACATCTTATGAAAAACATTACATATCCTATAAAAAACACCCCCGCACTTATGAAAGAGTTATAGATGTGAGATGCAGGAGTGAATAGTAGTTGATGCATAATAAATCTCCCAAAGAGACCAGTTCATTATCGGAGTTGCATATTTTTTCTTGCTTATCTCCACCTAAAGGAAGATGGGGCGCTTGAAAAACTATCATACAATAGTCTCTGGATAGATATATTAACCTCCTTATAAACCAACCAGATGGCTTTTCTGCAAATAAAGGTGATAGTATTTAAGGGATGGTTTAAGATATAAGCAAGATATTTGGACAAAATGGCAGTTACATTGGTGGATTAGATGGAGCAATAAAGTCGATACTTTTGATAGTATTCTAAAGATAAAAAGATCCATTCAAGTTTTTATTTAAATTTGAAGATCTTCAGCAAAAAAAAAAAAGATAGATATATGAAGTGAGTCACAACGTTATTAAACATTTAATATTGTTTAAAAAATAAACACGAATAATAATAAATATCGTAAAACCCACTTGTCTTTGTTTTTCATTTGAAACATTCGAATTTTTACCCAAACTATGAAGAATTCTAGATCATCTTTGCTGAATCCAAGCTACCTGCATCCCTGCAAGCTTGCTTAATTCAAAATGGGGTCTACTTCTTTATGAAGAATATCATATATCACATCAATTACAGTCATAAGGAAATTTGAATCCCAAATACCCATCATCCCATTAAATTTTTATAAATAAATAAAAAATAGTGGAGATTTTTGTTCTTTGGCCCCTCAAAATTGGAGGTTCACTTGAATGTGTGGCTAAATTTATGAAGCAAAAAAGAAATAAAAAAACTTGTCGATCAAGAAATTTCAAAATTATTGTCATGTCATTAAAAAAAAAAAAAATTGAGCAGTTAGCATCACAAAGGTCCCCCAATCCCTTCAAAGAGAACGCACAAAATTAACCACAAAGAATGCAACCTTCGCATGAATATCAACACACGAGACTTCACACTTCACACTTCACAAGGCACAGGTTGAGAAAACAGCCTTCGAAATGCATTAATTTTCATGAGATGTGGCCATTGCATGTTGTTGTTCTCACTCTCAGGACCATTGCCCAAAAAGAGACCAAATGATCAATAGCGGTCGTGCACCACTCTCATAATAAGTCATATATGTTTGGCGATACATACATTGTTTTTTTAAATTTTGAACTCTCAATTCAAATATCTCTACGCTAAATTTTGAAACATTCAAATATCCTAGGTGATTCGAATTTCGTAACAAGCGAAAAAATAAAAAAAGTTTTTACACGACTCGACAAAATCTCAAACAAATTCTTTTCGAATAATGCTACTTATAGTTATAGAGTACGTATTACGTAAGTTTCGTGCAATCTTTTTAAAAATAAAATAAAATTTAATATTAAAAAAATTAATTTTTTTTCATGTAGATCTCGTATTTACTCAATTTTTTTAAATAGATTGTGCAACGTTTATATACTTCAGAACTGTAAATATAATTTCTTATTCTTTCCATGCATGCATGTTTTTTATGGACACCACATTTTCTAACTCCGAATAAAAACACCTCTAAATTAAAAAAACTTTCTCAGGACATACATTAAAAGAAAAGAAAATCTTACATCCAAAACATTTTTAAACTTTCTAGGTAAGTTTTTGTCTACAAAATCACACAATCGGATGTCAATGCTCCAAGAAAAAACATGCATAAAACAATTAATGGAAAGTAAAGTAGGCGACCCATTCAACCAACCCAAACTAACAAGAACCACATGAAAAAATACTGAACATTATAAAATGAAACTCCTCAGTCCAACGTCATTTTGAACACAAAAGTTTTCCCCCCCGACCCAACCCCCTCCAAACGCATTCTATTTCTTGCCGCCATGCACAAGCCCTATTAAATGATGTGGTCCCATAATCAGCGTCCAACTGCACCCTGATTTACACTTGGGGCCCCATCTCGATCTTCTCAATTGTGGTTGTGATTTTATCTTATCCTATAAATATATATATATAAATATATATATATATATATATATCTATATCTATCTCAATCGCCTTTCAATTGATTCATATATTCTATTCACTTTTTATCTGTCAATTTACACACTTGTGACTTGAAGACAAAATTAGATGGAACCTTTTTTTGGAGAAATTCTTCACTTAACAGTGAACTTGGAGCTCTTAATCCAACCTTTTTCTTTTTCTTTTTCTTTTTTAAATTTCTTCTTACTTTCTTGCAAAACAGAAAAATAATTCTCTTTATTTCAAATGAAATTGATAGATTTAGCGTAAAATATGCGGCATTTTGATCATATGACATTTGCCTCATTTGGATAGTGAGATGATATGAGATGGTTTTAAATGAAAATTGAAAGTTGAATGAAATATTATTAAAATATTATTTTTTTATATTATTATTGTTTTGAGATTTAAAAAAATTTAAATTGTTTATTATATTTGTGTAAAAATTTGAAAAAGTTGTAATAATGAGATGAGTTGAGATGGTTTCTCAATCTAAACGGCAATAAAAGAATTAGATCGGTTACATTCAAGTATGTATGTAAAACATTACTTACTGTGAGACTTATTATATTCCTAAAAAAATCAAAACACAAGTACTTTCTTATAAAATGATCATAATATCTCATATTTTACAGTAAATATATGCTATCTTTTTTACTTAAAATAAAGAGGATCCTTATCCCTGTGAAAACGGTGGTATTTCTGGTTTCACATGACATAGATGTTAATGACTAGGATGTCATCCACTCACATTATCAATCAAACCGAAGTATACACAATTCTGTACAGACCAGCTGAACCGACTAAAGATTCCCAGGAAGCAAACCCCAGATGAGTTGGGAAAACCCTAAACCCAACCTAAAAGTTGACATCCCTTTGACAATCTGACCCTCAAAACTTATGCATGGCCCAGTAAATGACACTTTAATTTTTATCACATCTGAAAACCAACCAACCTATGTAGTTTGAGCAGTCCGACAAACCCCTTTAGGACGGGTGAGGTACTCCAAAATGCTATATCATAAATGAGAAATGATAGTTCCAAAATACCCAAGTGTCGTACAATCATTTTGAAAATAAATAAATAAATACGGTACTCATATGAAAAGAAAAAAAAAATTAATTTTTTAATAATAAATCTCAATCTTTTTCAAAGCGACTATACGATGCTTGCCCACTCCACGACTATATATAGCATTACACATCATAAATAGTGAGACGTTTAATGATTTTTGTTATAGTTTTTTAACATCTATATGACATGATCAAAAAGCGTAGAACTTTGACTTTAGATTCTTAGAAGATATAGCTCTAATTTTCTAGACTGAAAATTAGGACAGTTCTAGATGTTTACACGGTCCAAGGAACTCGTGTTTTCCAGTTCGCACCTCCAGGGTTTGCCGCGTATGAATGATGAGCATCATTCCTAGTGTAAATACTGGAATTTTATGCATCTTCCAGAGGCAGAAAGAAGATTAATAATGATGACATCATGGGGAGTAGGTTCCAACTTGGCGGATTGATAGCTTAGAATTCAACCGTGCAACCTAACCATCGCTAATGACATCATATATAGAGGGTAGGTCCCAACTTGGCCGGTTGATAAAAGGCATTTAAAGCATCACAGAATACTCGTATATGATTTTGAAAAGCTTCCTCAAAACCTCCATTAATGTACTGCTAATGCTATTCGAGCCATCATCTAGCACCAGTACCATGCAGCTCAAACGCCTATGTTTCATTTTACCGGCTGGGTTCGAAGAAATCAATCCCGTTGATGATGAACAAGTCCATAAACCAGCAAAGGAAGTCGAGAGAGACGTCTATCGTGGCTGTGGCAATCAAGTTCTTGCTTTGATCCGTGATTTGCTGTGCAGGGTTTATGACTCAAAGTGGATCAACTTTTGTCACCATGGCAGGCGGAGGAAACAACAATCTGCAGTGTTTCACGACACAGATGGGATACAACTTTCGGACAAGGTCGGAGCAGATAATCCAAGGATCTTTAGCTTTGCTGAGCTTTATATAGGGTCTAATGGGTTTAGTGAGGATGAAGTACTAGGCAGTGGAGGTTTTGGCAAGGTGTATAGAGCAGTTCTACCCAGTGATGGAACTGTGGTTGCTGTAAAATGCTTGGCAGAGAGAGGGGAGCGGTTTGAGAAGACTTTCGTAGCTGAGTTGGTGGCTGTGGCTCACCTCCGCCACAGGAACCTTGTCCGGTTGCGAGGATGGTGCATTCATGAGGACCAGTTGCTTTTGGTTTATGACTACATGCCCAACAGGAGCCTCGACCGCATACTTTTTAGAAGACCAGAAAATATGGGATCAGCACCTCTCAGTTGGGAGAGGCGGAGGAACATAGTCAGAGGCCTGGCAGCTGCACTTTTCTATCTTCACGAACAGTTGGAAACTCAAATTATTCACCGGGATGTGAAGACAAGTAATGTGATGCTTGACTCCCATTACAATGCCCGGCTTGGTGATTTTGGCCTCGCAAGGTGGTTAGAACATGAACTCGAGTATGAATCCAGCAGACCCTCAACCCAAGATCACCAGTTTCGGCTGGCAGAGACAACAAGAATTGGTGGCACAATTGGATATCTACCTCCCGAGAGCTTCCAAGAACGAAGTGTTGCAACAGCAAAATCCGACGTTTTCAGCTTTGGGATTGTTGTTTTGGAGGTGGTGTCAGGTCGACGGGCAGTAGATCTCACATATACAGATGATCAGATAGTTTTACTTGACTGGATCCGAAGGCTGTCTGAGGAAGGAAAGCTTCTGCAAGCAGGGGATTCTCGGCTGCCCGATGGGTCTTACAAGCTTTCAGATATGGAGCTCTTGACTCATCTTGCACTCCTCTGCACACTCCACAACCCAGAATCACGGCCAAACATGAGGTGGGTTGTGGAAACACTTTCAGGCAACATTTCTGGTAAACTGCCAGCTCTCCCATCATTCCGGTCCCACCCTCTATACATCTCTTTATCCTCCCCTACAAACACTAGCACAAGCAATTCTACCACCACCAGGTCCATGACACCTAGTACTAGCACAACTGCCACTTCTGCGTCGTCACACTATGTAACAGCCACTGGAGAAACCATATATGCAACTGCTGAATATGAAAACAGAAATACAAATTCTTTGGACAGCTTTTATCAGCGATCAAAAAAATTTCCCTTGGTAGAGACTCCTCGAGAAATATCATTCAAGGAAATCATTTCCGCCACCAATAATTTCTCTGAATCCCAAAGGGTAGCAGAGCTGGACTTTGGAACTGCCTACCATGGCTTCCTGGACAACCATCACCATATCCTGGTGAAGCGGCTTGGCATGAAGACATGTCCTGCACTGCGAGCAAGATTCTCAAATGAACTCCAGAATTTAGGAAGGCTTCGCCACCGGAACTTGGTACAACTCCGTGGGTGGTGCACCGAGCAAGGGGAGATGCTAGTTGTCTACGATTACTCGGCAAATCGCCTTCTAAGTCATCTGCTTTTCCATCATGTTCATAGAGTTGACCACTCTATCCTGCAGTGGCGTCACAGATACAACATAATCAGATCGCTTGCTTCTGCCATTCTTTATCTTCATGAGGAATGGGATGAACAAGTTATCCACAGAAACATTACCTCATCTGCCATTATTATAGATCCAGACATGAACCCAAGACTTGGTTGTTTTGCCCTAGCCGAATTCTTGACGCGAAATGAACATGGGAGTCATGTAACTGCTGACTCAAGCAGATCAGTTTGTGGGATATTTGGTTATATGTCACCAGAGTATATAGAATCGGGTCAAGCAACTCCCATGGCAGACGTCTACAGCTTTGGCATTGTGGTGCTTGAGGTGGTTAGTGGACAGATGGCGGTGGACTTTAGGCGGCCGGAGGTTCTATTAGTGAAGTGGGTCCTTGACTTTGAGGCACGGAGAAGACCATTTGAAGAACTGGCTGATATAAGGTTGAATGAAGAGTACAATCACAAAGAACTTATGAGATTGGTAAAACTAGGAATTGCCTGCACAAGCTCCAACCCACAATTGAGACCTAGCATGAGGCAAATAACAAGTATACTTAATGGGAATGACGACTGCTTTGTGAGTGCAGGGCAAAGAGAGAGCAGGGAAGAATGGAAAGAAAGAAATTCAAGCTCTGTGTCATTAATTAACAGGATCCAAGCTCTAGGAATACAATGATAGTTGCCGAAGTAACATTAAGGAGTGCAATAGATAGTGTTAACTGGATTCTGATAGCTGAGGAAGTTTCTATGTGGCTTTTGTTTCTATAATTATTTTGCCCACAGTTTCATTTTTAAGCTTTTTGTACACTGTTTAGGCAGATTTTGTTTACAACCAAAAAGAAGCATGTCTTCTTATGTACCTTTTGTGATAATGTAGCGTGCTCTAGTTATATCTAAACGTCCGCAATATCCATTCAAAGAACCGTTCAAACAAAGCTTTTTTCATTAGAATTTAGACAATAAGGGAACAAGATATTTACAGAAATCTAACAAAATAAACATCAATAGATATCATTGTAATTCATAAAAAGGCATAAAGTTCAAACACCTAAAAAGAAATCTTAAATGATGAATACTAGAGACAATATTTAAGTCTTTACATCTTTGAGAGGCTTTAGGAATATATGCAAATGTAATCTGACCTCATCAGTCTTTACATCCTGTTAATTTCAACCTGTCCTCTTTTTGTTTAAGTTCCAGTCTGAGGCACTTCTTCATCCATGTCAATTCCAACCCAATTGATGAAAGCAAAGAGGAACTCCCTGAAACTGACCTTCCCATTCCTGTCCCAGTCCATTTCTTCTGCATTAATTCAAACAGAAAAACATAAAAAGTAAGAATACAATATTGAGGCGAGGAATAGAAAAATAAAACAAAAGCCAAAGTACAGCCAGTGAAGCAATTTATACTGAATCGTGTCCGGGTTATGTGTGAAGGAGATTTCTCCCGAGGAGAGGGGTCTTTAAATGCCTCGACCATGTCACTCTTATTCAGCTTTCCATCTCCATTCTTATCGAGAAACAAGAATACTTCAACTATGGTATCAAAAGTTGCTTCAAGTTGTGGTGAGCCCAACCTTAACGTCTGGAAAAAAAAAATCCAAAGCACTTACATATATTGTTCAGCACAAAATTCCCAACCACATGCTTCGTTCTAATAAAACAAAAAGGATCAATAGAAGTGTATTGTGAATACAGTATGGGAGGAAGAACGCCCCTTCAGGAGATAGATAAGACAAAGAAGAACGATAAACTCATTGAATTGTATCCCTTCACTGCCATCAATATCGCATGAATGGAAAAGATCCTCAACCTCCTCCTCCGTCAGATGGAGTTGCAGTTTCCGTAAGCATTTATTTAGTTCATCTCTGTCAATAGTTCCACTAGAGTCTTCATCTATGAGAGAGAAAGAAAGAGTCACTTTACAATAGACATTAATGATAACAACTTGAAAGGGGGAAGAGCATAGGAAATGGGAATCAACCCAGTCTTACCATACTGTTCAAACACAGCTCTTATATTTTTCAAACCATCTCTTAGCTGAGGGAACTTCATAATTATGCTGTCAATTGACTTGAAATTATGATGTCCTGAGGAGCCTTTTTTGGCCTCAACCATTTTCCTTTCGAGCTTCGCATCCAATCTCTTATACTTGTTTGGTGAACGACAACGGCAAAGCATGCTTCCTACTTTGATGGACAAAGACTTCAGAGAAAGCCAGGGGTGAGGTGTTCCTTTAAATGAGACAAAATGAGGAATCAATTCAAGCTCAACAATCAACATATACCCAGATCATGTCTGCATGTCTTACATCTTAGTTGTTCTGTCAGTTACATAACATGAAATTAACCACATTATCTAACCATATAATGTTTTCAGTCATCACACAAATTCGAGCAAGAATCAAAACGCTGACAGATTATTCAAGCTTCCGACAGTATCAGTACCATTGTCTGGCATTACAATGAAGAATGTTTTGATGCAGACGAATTTTCACAATTTGGAAATTAGGATTTAACACCCATGACTACCTCTATAACCTAACCACACTATGTGGCTTATTCATATTCCCAATGTGGCACTGAAGTGCTACGTAATATGTTAAGAATCATTACAAAAAGACCTATCAAACTTGTGAATTATGATGTTCCATTCACATTAATTGTTAAAAGGAATGAATATCTAGTTATATAAATACATACTCTAAAACATCCATTACATAACATCCAGTAATAAATCCTAACTCAATGGAGGAGAAGCATGAATCTGGAAGAAAACAAAATGGCGTAGAAACATAGGATATTCTTGTTTCAAAAACGGTACATGGTTGTTGGTTTTAAGGGAATTTATTTTTACAAGTGTTCCAAAAAGAAGGGTGCACGATGTTAAATCTATTGCATCAGTTTTGAGCATGTTATCAGTAAGTGAATTTGTTTGAGAGCTATTGACCAGCACTACAATTTTCCACCCCTTCTCTACATCGAGCAAAGGTTAAAAGAAACTTATTGACCACACGCTTGATATGAATATCGTATGGCTAAGTTCATATTTTGACAAAAATCACAATCACAATACTCTACACCCCTCAATCTTGCTATGCATATCTTGTATGGCTAACCTAACTTACCAACTAGTAAAGTTCTCCATGGAGATGGTCATCATACCTGCTACTTTTGTCTATTTTGTCAAGTTTTTCCATATTTACTATTTATTCCATATATAATTTCTAAAGCATTTCCTTTGTTCTTATTAAGCCATCTTGGCATTTCTCTAGTAAATTTTATCGTTTACCCATTCTTTGCAAGCATTATTTTTCGCTATTACTCAAAAAACACCCTTGGTTTTCTATTCTTTTAATTTTCAAAATGACCTTTCTCTTTAACTTCTCCCCTCTTGCGAATCTCATCTCTATCAGCATCTGAGCTTTTCTTCTACCCTTCAATTTTTTATTCATTTTCATTTTCAAACCCCACCCCCCCCCCCCCCCCCCC
>QEOT01003829.1:132956-147235 GCA_003123785.1 Pterocarya stenoptera
GGCGCGCGGGAGGGAGGCAGAGGTTTCTCTCCCCCTGATGCTATATAACTTTATAACTGTGGTACAATTTACCTACAAAATCTGATATAGAAAACAAGATGTTGATCTATCGACAAATCTAATATGGAGACGTAATCAAAAAAAATTTTGGGGTCATTCAGGTGATGTTGTTCAGAGCAAGAGGCAGCTACTTGGGTGATGCCAAGAAGGGTAATCGACCTCATAGCTTCTTGGAGAGGCATTTGAGGCAATTCTCAAATTGATTCAATATGGAAGATGGTTCCAATATGTTTATGCATTTGGAGGGAGAGGAATGAAAGAAGTTTTGAAAGATCAAGAGCAGTCAATGGATGAGCTTAGAAACTTATTTTTCAGTACTTTACTCCATTGGTTGATTGTAATTGATTTTCATGGCATGACATTTCATGAATTCCTTGTATCACTAAATTAGCACACTTAGGCGTTGCTCATGTATATGTCCCGTATACTTGGGCTCTTGCCTACTCTTATGATCAATAAAATCTTGTTTACCGATCAAAAAAAATAATGCAAATCCCAGTTGCTTACCAATTCAGTAGGGGATTGGTGCAGAGAATGCCAAGGTGCCAATGGGTCTTCGTTCACGTGGTTAACAATGGCCACAAATCTGGCTCATATGTGCCATTGGTGGTAGGAAGCCATCCTACGATTATAAGTCCAGGTAACTGATTCATTGCTCCTTCTCTGGGATTCACATTAATTACTTTAGTGGTAGGTCGTTAATTATGTTTCATATGAATATAGGTATTACTATTTATTTTCTTGGGACTCAGAGAAAGGGCAACCTTTAGATGCGTGAGAATCTTGATACACTTTGAAGTCTTTAAACTTATAATAGTATTTATGTTGTATTCTTTTTGTTGCAAATTCCTTGTTCTTCATTTTGGGTTTCTTTTTGCAATAATTTTATTAGAAGATTTAATGGATTATTGTTTGCTCTCTCTTTTTTCTCCCTCTCTCTCTCTCCCATTCCCCTGTAGATAATGATGAGGTCTAGCCAAATTAACTAAATAATTATGCATATTATTTTCGTTAAGTAATTTTAATAATTCCAACGCAATCCATAGGTGACTAGTTATAATTTATTATAATTTACTTATTGATGATTATACCATTTATAAAGGTCATGGCCACAGCTGTTAGTCTGGAATATTAAACCACCACAATTCCAACCACTCAAATCTATGAATCTTCCACTGATTCATAATTCAGAAACTTACCTCTATACTCATCAATTGTCCACTGATACATAACTATTAAGTCTGACTGTTGTACTGAACATGAATTCTTAGTTACTCCTAAAGTTTCAACCCAACAATCCTACTGCATGTCGTAAAGAAAAAAGAAGAAAGGAGGAAAACAAGCAAAAACTTGAAAAACAATTAATTTCTTATTGACAAGGCCTAACTCTTTTTGCCTAAAACGCTGGGAGGAAATAACCTGTGAAGTAAATATATCTTGGGAAATATGGCAATCATATTTTATGTTTTCTCAACCTAGTCACATGATGCAAAAGAAGAAAGATTCTACAGTTACAATGTAAAAAAAATAGATTAAATAGTACTATTCAAAAGAACAAAGAAAAGATTAAATAGATAATTTAGCCAAATAAACAACAAAAGGACTGGACGATTCCACTGAACAACTCTATCTAACCAACTTCACATTAACCCAAGCTCATGCACAGCCGAAACCCCAAAAAAAAAAAAAAAAAAAAAAAATTAAAAAGATGAGTAATCAAAAATTCATTCTCACATCTATATTTCGGTTTTCAGTATTAGTCTAACATTGGAACAAAATAGTTCATATATTAAGAGCAAAAATGAAAAATTGGCAACTAAGGGAAAAATAGAGAAAGATCACTCACCGGAAGAAACTTTCATGATGTGAAAGAGGGAGAAGCTAGCCGCCAAGAAATAACAAATATAGCAAAAATGAGAAGCGCTCAGAAAGCAAAAGAGGAAAGAATAGGTAATTAAAGAGCTAGAGAAGAAAAACGGGTGTTCCTATATCTAAAGCAAGTGGAGATGCCACTATTACATTTGACAAGAAGCTGCTCTGAATATGCCTATCTTTTCAAGGGAACTACTCACCCTTTTTAAGCTTCTCATCGAGACGCCACCATTGAAAGGGGCCAAGGGCATATACACCCGCTTGCGTGAGCTTGACTGTAGTTCCACCACCTTTTCATTTTTATGTTTATTTTCAAACGATAGTAGCGTAGGTCCTCCGGTACCGTACCACTTTCCTTCTGGCTTCTTCCAAAACTGTTTAGCTAAAAACTCGAGTATAATGGTAGCTTAGAGCATCCACCTTGTATTTCTTATAAAACTTTTCATAATTTAACTAAAAATTATATTTTTTAAATATTTTTTTTAAATTTTATTCATCTTTTAAAAATCTTCTACATCTCATTCTTCATCCCTATTTCTATTTTATTAAATAATATTTCTCTATTATTTCTTTATTATTTTTTTCTCTCATTTCCATTTACAATCTTAACTACCATCTCTTTTATCTTATTATCTTCTTTTCAAATATCACATTCTACTAAATACTTATACGATTTTGAGTATCGAATACAGTATTATTTTTCAAACCAAAATCCGTATTATAAATGAAATAAAGGAAACTTAAGATATGGGGGCAAACTTATAAACAAAATCTCAAAATCCAACTCCACTTGCCCATGATCATCAGCTCTACCATATCTACCTCTTGTCATGAAAATTCACCAGTGCCAAATATATGGTGAAAAGAGAATAGTTTATAGTCTCTACATTATCAGAAAATACATAGAAATCAACCATACAAAAAGAAATAAAGGAAACTGAAGGCATGGTGGCAAACTTAAAAACAGAATCTCAAAATCCAACTGGCTTAATAGTAAAAGTATTTTGAAAAGTAAGAAACTATAGAACGCAGAAATTCTAACGCACAATAAACTATAGAATAAGGAAATTCCCTCCAACTAAAGACTCTATATGACCTCAAGGATCACTAGGAATCCAATTAATGCTCACATTTTAGTAATTAGGAGTAATTCAATATAAACCACAGGATTTTCGCAGCAACGAAACAGGAGTGAGAAAAATGACCATCCAATTAAAAATATCAGATTCGACCACAACAGTTCCTCAAAACTTCACAACCACATAAGTTCAAAAGTCACATCTCAGTGAAAGCACAAGAAACAACAATGCTATACATAGTAATTTAACAAAAAAAATATACCCAAAATCATCACTTTCTCGGCAGCCAAACACTCAACAGAGTGATAAAATACAGACAAATCAATGGCAATGCAAGCTGAAATGAGAACCAGTTTCCTCAAACAAAGCCCAAAATGAGAATGACTAAAATAGTGAGTGACAAAAAATAGGATAAATTGAACTAATCTGAAAGCATGTAAGATTTTTTCGACAACCAAACAGGGAAGAGCTCGCCCACGCAGATTATCCATCACATACTTACCTTGATCATGGCCTCAGGAGGAATAAATTTTTCAAGAGAGAAACAAAGAAGCATTCAGGGTATGAAATGAGAAAACATTTTCGAAAATGAGGGAGAAGGCTGTGAATCTTGGTGTTGTAAAATCAAAGCATCAAAATCTTCAGCAAACCGAAAGCAAAACTTACAAAATTTGTTGATAGATTCGGGGCTGCGATCGTTGGTGTTTCGAGGGATGGGTTGAGCCCAGAGAGAAGAACACGGGACGGAAGAGCAACGAATGTGATGGGGAGCTAGATCCTGCATAATTAAACCGCAAAATGGAGAATCTAATGGGGAAGGGTTTTTCTCCAAAACCTTCAATTCATCCACAAATTATAGGGATAGATGGTATATGGGGACTTCGATGGGATGCTCTTAGTAATTCCTATCACTAGTTATCACTTCTTTTTTTCTTTTTCTTTCTTTACTTAATGATTAAAGAAGTACTTATAAAAAAATTAGTTAAGGAAACGATTATTAGTGAAATTGTATATTTTTTTAATTTTTTCTTAATAATTAAAGATGTTAAAAAAATACTTTAAAAAAATAAAAATTTCAAATACACTATAGAATAGTGTATATGTTAAATGTCTGTGAGCAGTACTATTCCTCCAACTATCCTTCCTAATCAAAGGTCATGGAGACGAGAGCAGCGATATGGAACATGGTGAAAAACGTAGATTTGCACTCGAAGCACTCGATTCTGTTGAAAATATGGTGTTTGATAATTCTACTAGTGAGCACTTTTGCCGCTAGAGTCTCCTCCTACTTTTACAAATGGAACGAAAGCTTTCTTTCTTAGGCACGCAATTTGTAGGTGGGATTTTCCTAGATACATCTCTAATGCATTTCTTAAGTGATTGAAGTCACAAATTTAGGTTGGCATTGGATGGATTGTGAGGCACGCAGGGGAATCAGGTTTGGGAATGAAGTGTGTAGATGGAGATGTGTCACTGGTGCTTAGAGGCAGGTTCTTGAAGAGGGGAGAAGAGCTGTGATGCTGTGATGAGGTGGAACTGGTAACAAAAAGTGAAAAGAATGAGATTGAAGAAGGATAAACGGCTCCATCAACAAAAAAAAAAAAACGATAATGGCTTTAACTGTCGAATTAATGAAACATGGAGTTTTGAATATTATGCAACTTGTAGCAAAGGGTTTTGTTAATTGATAAGTTGTTGTTTGTAGGTGCTGTTAAGTGTGTTTCTATTTTGAGGAGTTTAGTTAAATGGTGTGTTTGGGTTGTTAGGTGTATAAGTTGCGTTTCATTTTTTTTGTTTTGCGTTTTGAGATTCCTTCATGCTCTGCTATTATAAAAGTAGTTGCATGGCTTGTATAGACTTTCGTCTTTGATCATTGAAGTTGAGTCTTGGGAGGTTGGAAATTCCTCGAAAATTCTATGTCAAGGTTCATCAATGGAATCTTGCATTTGATCACTCTGTGTTGTGTTCTTTGCATTCTTCCTTAATTGTTCTTGCAATTCTTTGGGTTTGGTGTTCAATTCAAGCAGTGCAATAGTGTTCTTGGTATCAAGAACGTTACAAGTGATATCAACAGTCGACGATCCTCTGATGGCAAAGGGCGCTAGAGAAGCAATGAAAGGTCATCAAGAAATTTCACAGAAGCAACAAGAGGTGTTGCAAAAGCAATTTGACAGCCATCAGCAAGCAATCAATGGATTTACAGAAAAGCTCGACCAAGTATCTGATATTCTTCGTTCTTTGGTAGAGTCTTAGCAAGTTAATTCTAATTGTGATGGATTTGTGAATTCAAGAAATGTGGCTGGTTGTGAGGAAAGGAACCTTGTGCATAGGGGGTTTAGATTAGATTTTCCACATTTTAGTGGGAATGATCCTGCTGGTTGGGTTTTTAAAGCCAATCAGTTTTTTTATTACAATCAGACTCCCTTTCATCAGAAGTTGTTGATAGCTTCTTATAACATGGAGGGAGAAGCCTTAATTTGGTACTCAAGATGCCTTTGACAGTAGGCAATTCAATTCTTGGGACAGTTTGGTGTTCGCCATTCAAGTTAGATTTGGGCCATCATAGGATGATGGCCCAATGGAAGCTTTAACTAGGCTCAAGTAGACAACTTCAATGACCTTGTATAAATCCCAGTTTGAGGCCCTATCGAATAGGTTAAGTGCTATTTAAGAAGCACAAGTTAAGTTGCTTCTTAAGTGGGTTAAAAGATGAGATCAGATTGACAGTTAAAATGCTAAGTCTAGTGAATCTTGAGGCTACTTTTAGCCTTGCAAAGTTTTAAGAAGAATATGTTTTGTCAAGAAAATCTTGGAGACAAAATTCGAGTTTTGTAGATAGAGGAGCTATTGATAATGGGACTAATGTTGGTCAGAGATCTGGTCCTTCTATAAGGAAAGTGACTTCGATTCAGATGGATGAAAAAAGGAAGAGGGGTTTGTGTTTTCACTATGATGAAAAGTGGAATCCTAGTCATGTATGTAACATTTCAAAGATTTACTTTTTGCAAGGGGGAAAAGACAGTTTTGAAGGAGTTTTTGAGGAAAAAGAGGAGTTGGCAGAAGTTGTTCAAGAGGAGATTGTGCAACAATCTGAGGTGCTTGAGGTTTCCATTCATGCTATTTCTAATTGTGTGAATAGCAATACAATGAAATTGTTAGGAAGAATTGGGTCTTTTAGTGTGGAGATACTTGTGGATTTAGGAAGTACTCATAATTTTTTGGATCCATTAGTAGTCAAAGCAGACAATTTAAAAGTTGAAAAAGATGTGGGGTTGCAAGCGAAGGTGGCAAATGGAGCAAAAGCTCTTAGTCAAGGCAGATGTGAGGAAACAGTAAAGATTCAAGGGTCCAAGTTTTTGGTTCCATTCCATGTTTTAACATTGGGTGGTTATGACATTATTCTTGGGGTTCAATGGCTTAAAACATTGGGCCCTATTCAGTGGGATTTTAATAACATGTCTATGCAATTTGAGGTGAATGGGAACAATCTGCTGTTGCAGGGTCTTTTTTTTTATAGAGTGCAAGTGGAAGATGGAGTCAACACGTTAAATCCTTCTTTCATTGGCCAGCAAGGATGGTTATTACAACTAGTAGCAGTACAAGATAAGGGGAGAGAAGATGGGAATTTTACCAAAAGTTGAGGAGCTGCTACAACAGTTTACATCTGTTTTTTAAGAACCAATTGGGTTGCCTCCAACTCAAGATTTTGATCATCAAATTGTGTTAAGGGAAAGCACCGCTCTAGTTTCTGTGAGACCTTATAGATATCCTCACTACTAAAAAACAGAAATTGTGAAAATTGTTCAAGACTTATTGGCTAATGGGGTGATTAGACCAAGCTAAAGTCCATTTTCCTCACACGTCCTCCTTGTGATGAAAGTTGATGATACATAGAGGATGTGCATCGATTATAGAGCTCTCAATCAAGAAACTGTCAAGGATAAATTTCTTATTCCTGTTATTGATGAGCTCTTTAATGAGTTGTTTGGGGCAAGGTATTTTTCTAAACTTGATTTAAGATCATGTTATCATCAAATAAGGGTGGGAGAGGAGGATATTTCTAATACAACATTTAGAATTCATGAAGGTCATTATGAGTTCTTGGTAATGTATTTTGGGCTTACCAATGCACCTACCACTTTTCAAGGTTTAATGAATCACGTCTTTAAATATTTTCTCAAAAAATTTGTTTTAGTATTCTTTAATGATATCTTGGTTTATAGTCAAGATTTAACTCAACATCTTGTGCATTTGAAGACAGTGTTATCTGTTTTACAACAACATAGCTTATTTGCTAAAAGATCTAAATGTAGATTTGGTGTAATGGAAGTAGATTATTTAAGCCACATTATTTATAGGGAGGGAGTTAAAGCAGACCTCACTAAAATATCAGCTATGATTGAGTGGCCTATTCCTAAACAGTCAAGGCTTTGAGAGGGTTTATAGGCCTAATTGGGTATTACAGAAAGTTCTTTAAGAACTATGGATCAATAGTTTCTCCATTGACCTTGTTGTTGAAAAAGAATGGTTTTAGTTGGTCTAATGAAGCTAAGGAAGCTTTTTACAACTCAAGAATGTTGTAGCTCACCCTCCTGTTTTGAAGCTGCCAAATTTTTCCCAAGAGTTTACAATCGAATGTGATGCCTCAGAGGTTGGATTGGGGGCTGTGTTGATGCAGAACAACCAGCCTATAGCGTTTTTTAGTAAGGCTCTTAACGGTAAAGCTTTACTCTTATCAACCTATAAGAAAGAATTTTTGGCACTTGTGAGTGCAGTGGGGAAGTGGAGGCCATACTTGTTGAGTCAGCCCTTCTAAATCAAGACTGACAAGTAAGTTTTGAAGCATTTGTTGGAACAAAAAGTGGCTACAGAAGCACAACATAAATGGATTTCAAAACTCATGGGTTATGACTTTAAAGTTGAGTACAAAAGATGAAGAGATAATAAAGTAGCTGATGCACTTTCTAGAAAGATGAAAGAGGATTCTACTACCTTGGCCCTGATTTCATTTTCTACTCCTATGTGGATAAATGATCTTAAGCAGAGTTATTTGGAATCTTCTGAGATGACTCATTTAATTGATGCATTGCAAAAAGGGAAGCAGGTTCCTAAAGATTTTTCTCTACAGCAAGGACTTCTTCTAAGGAAAGGGAAGCTGGTTATAATTCTTGGTTCTTTGTTTCAGAAGAAATTTTTGTAGCACATCCATTACAGTCCAGAAGCAGGTCACCTTGGTTATCATAAGACTCTACAAAAGACTAAGCTTGATCTTTATTGACATGGTATAAAGAAGGATATCAGGAGGGTGGTAAAAGAATGACACGCATGTCAAGTGAATAAGTCTGAAAATGTGCTGCCAGCAGAGTTACTCCAACTCATGCCTATTCCTTAAAGTCCTTGGTTTGATATTGTCATGGACTTCATTGATGGGCTTCCTAATTCTAATGGCATGACAATGATTTTAACTGTGGCAGACAGGTTGACCAAGTTTGGTCATTTCTTTCTTATGTCTCATCCATATACAGCATCTAAAGTGGTAGAAGTATTTTTTTCTGGGGTGTTCAAGCTTCATGGTCTGCCTAGGACCATTGTCTCAGATCATGATGGGATTTTTACAAGCTTATTTTGGCAAGAGCTCTTCAAAATGCAAGGTACCATCTTAGCTATGAGCTCAGCTTACCATCCTCAATCTGATGGTCAAGTTGAGGCACTACATAAAGTTGTTGAAGCTTGTTTGAGAGCATATACTGGATCTAAACCAAGAAGCTAGAGTAATTGGTTGCCAATAGCTGAGTGGCATTATAATACAACTGTGCATTCCTCCACAGGAGTTTCTCCATTTCAGGCCTTATATGGGATGCGACCACCAAGATTACTTTCTTATATGGCAGGCACTACTGCTAATGCTGCAGTAGATCAACACTTGAAGACTAGAGAATAGACTTTATCCTTCTTGAAAGAAAATTTGAAGAAAGCTAAGGACAGAATGAAAGTGTCACTACAAGAAAAATGGGTTTTTGTGGCCATTTAATTGCAACAAAAATATTTTTTGAAACCAAAATAGATTCATTTTAGCTGTAAATAATCATTTCGCTGGAATTAACTGGCTGCAAATAAGCAGTTTTCTTGTAGTGTGTATGTTGATTGGAAGAGATTAGAAAGAACCTTTGAGCAAGGAGATTGGGTTTTTCTTAAACTTCAACCTTACATGCATAAATCAGTGGCTATGAAACACAACATGAAACTTGCCCCTCAATACTATGGTCTTTTTCAAGTCATTCAAAATATTGGCTCAATTGCTTATAAACTAAATTTGCCACCCACATCGAAAATTCATCTAGTTTTCTATGTGTCATGTCTTAAGAAGAAATTAGGGGATTAGATTTCCCCTTTGCCTACTCTTCCTCTAGTTGATGATGAAGGTACTGTTCAACCAAAGTCTGAAAGAATTCTTGAAAGAAAAATGAAGAAAATGGGGAATCATGTTGTTATTGAGGTGTTGGTTAAGTGGGTAAGAGCTTAAATAGAGGATAATTCGTGGGAATTATTGTACAAACTGAGGTCTCTGTGTCCTCATATAGAGGGCACTATTTTGTAATTGTCACGGGTGTCTTGGGGGCAAGGCCTTGAAGAGGTGGAGATTGTCACAGGTGTTTGGGGGCAGGTTCTTAAAGAGGGGAGAAGAGCTATGATGTTGTGATGAGGTGGAATTGGTAACAGAAAGTGAAAAGAAGGAGATTGAAGAAGGATAACAGCTTTAACTGTCGAATTAATGAAATGAAGAGTTTTGAGTATTATGCGACTTGTAGCAAAGGGTTTTATTAATTGATAAGTTGTTGTTTGCAGGTGTCGTTTAATGTGTTTCTATTTTGAGGAGTCTAGTTAAACAATGTGTTTGGGTTGTTAAGTGTATAAGCTGCATTTCATGTTTTTAGTTTTGCATTTTGAGATTCATTCATGCTCTGCGATTATAAAAGCAGTTGCATGGCTTGTATAGACTTTCGTCTTTGATCATTGAAGTTGAGTCTTGGGAGGTTGGGAATTCCTTGAAAATTCCCTGTCAACGTTCATCAATGGAATCTTGCGATTGATCACTATTTGTTGTGTTCTTTGCATTCTTCCTTAATTGTTCTTACAATTCTTGGGTTTTGGTGTTCAGTTCAAGCAGTGCAGTAGTGTTCTTGCTATCAAGAACGTTACAAGATGAGTGAGGGGAAGAGGTTCGAAAATATGAACGTTTTCTCCGTTCCGCTAAAAAAGCTGAAGACGTTTTCCTTTCCTCTAAAAAGGCAAACCCATTTGACAGTGACTTTGTCGTTGTGAAAGATACACTGAAACCATCTTTCAAATTTCTCTCTCCGTACAGATCTCACCTCTATATTCAAACCGCACCTAAGAGAAAATCAAAAGAAATTCTTTTAGATAAAAATTCTTTTAGATTAAAAAAAAAGTTCATAGTGAAACAACCTATAGATTCACTAAAGAAACCCCAATTTATATGGACTTCACTTTCAATTTGTGGCTAACGTGAAAGAGACTGAGCTGGTTTGGATAGTAAGATAAAATGAAATGTTTTAGATGAGTTGAATAAAATAAATGATAAAATCTATATCTTCCTATCAACTTGAACTTTTGAAATAAGTGACGATTTCACTTAGTATCAGAGCAAATGTCATAAGTTTGAACTCTAACTCCACCCTCTATCTCATTTAATAAAATATTCCACATGCTAAGTCATCCATTAAGGGAGAGTCTAGCTCACACCTAAAGGGAAGTGTTAAGATATAAAACAAATAATAAAATTTACATATTCCCATAAACTTAAACTTTTGAGACAAATAGTGATTTTACAACTTTTGAGACAGATGGTAATTTCACATCATTCACTATGCTTAGAGTAGAAGATGGAGAAGTAATGTAGTTTTTAGACTATAAAATAAAGGCATTTGCCACATTTAAAATATCTGATTCAAGAATATACAGACCACTGAAGAAACAGTTGACAGAGGTTGGAACATGTAGATCAACCAGGTTTCACATTCTGGTTAAGGAAATATCCCACTATTCATCCCATATTAGTCATCATCCATTCTATATCTTGCCGCATGTCACCCTCCAAGGGCAATGAGTCTCCATTGCCAAATAAGGGCCTTGGTCTCTTCTTCAAACCCATTCCCATTGGGGAAACTGGGCTTCCAGTTGATGTCAAGCAGCTTTCAACAGAGCAGTCGCCAATTCGAGCAGGCAGATTGGAAGTGTTATTGTTGTCTAAAGCTGCAGCAATTTCCGACAAGGAGGGCATTTTCATGGTTTCGAGAGGATCCAGTCCTTGACAGTCATTGGAAACCTTGATTGCCAGTTCTGAGAGCTCTTCCCTGGCAGCTTCAAGCCCACCAGATTCAGCAGCCTGGTCGTTGAGAGCTTTGCAAGCCTTCTCCAGTATTGACTGCAGGTATTTGCCTTGCGCTTCAATCCGAAGTTGCAGATGACGCTGCACCTGCTTGAAGAAAACCGTTGAGTAATGCTTTGCAAGCCAATTTATTTACGCCATGGATCTCAAGACGAGGGTGGACAAATGTGACACATAATAGTATATCAGTATGCCATGCCTGGGGGATTTTGAAGGAGACTGTATACATGATTCACGAGATAAACGCCCATTAGTAAACCGCTAGACGCCTTTCATTCTAATATCATGGGTCACCCAGCACATATGCTCAGGCAAAGCATATGGAGTTCATTATAAATAACCTTTCGCATAGGTAGAAAGGATCCATTGTGAGTCCATTTACACCAAAATCTCATATGGTCACAAAACGGGGCCTTCATGCTTCTCTCTCTCCTCTTCTCACCTCTCCACTCACTGCACCCCCTTTTTTTTATCTTCATGGCATGGCCTTCCCATATTTTTTATGCATAAATATGCGTCTTTTGGCTCAGCAAAGCATTTGAAAACTCTTTCGTTTTTTTGTTCAGTAAGTTGCATTGGATACGCTTAGCTTACAATAAGCTTTATGCATATATCTTCAACTATTAGGTAGTTTTTTCCAAGATGAAGTAAAAGGATTTTTGGCATCATTCGAAGAAAGTGCAATTCACAAAGTAAAATAAATATTATTAGTGACAGAAACTATAGAGCCATTCCAACACACAAAATGCATGCCTGAAGTAGGCAAATTTTAGACTCAGAATTCATTGCTAATGTGCGCCTAGATAGTAGTCCCTCAGGCTAAAGGATGGCCATAAGCTGGCTATTTTGGAGCTTAGCCTAGGATGGTACCAGAAAGATGAGAGCCAGGGTGCTTCGCAAATTAGATTTTTTTTTTTATTGGCATTGGGTAAGAAAAGCATCCCGACTAATCTCGGGGGTGCACAAGCCCTAGGCCAAGAGTTTCTCGCAAGTGCACAATGGATAATTCAAGGAAAAAATCCTCCAGTCCGATGGCCCCCAGAGCTTGTTTGCACCTAAGGGGATTTGAACCTTAGACCTGAAGGAAGCATACCCCTAAACCCAAGGCCTTTACCACTTGAGCCAACCCCTAGATATTGAGGACTATGATCAAGTCAATTTGGATTTTCTTTCATCATCTGCTTGAGAGAAGTGGTTTTAAGGAGAAATGAACTTGGATGGCACATTGTCGGTGCACTTTTCTGTATTGGCTTTCTAGCAACTCTAGTTGTTTGAGACAAGGAGATCCCCTTTCACCTTTACTTCTCATTATCTTTATGAAGGCTCTCAACAACATGTTACCAATTGCTGTTGATAGAGATTTTCTATATGGATTTTCAGTGAGTAAATAATCTTGATATGCTAAACATTTCACATCTATTTTTTGCAAATGATCCCCGATATTTTGTGGGGCAAACTTGATTCATCTCGACACTGAGGGCCATTTTCTTATGTTTTGAAGCTGCTTCAGGCTTGAAAACAGATTGTTAACCAAGTCAGAGTTGGTTCCTGTGGGTAATGTCTCTAGTGTGGACAATCTGGCTAGCATTTTGGGATGCAAGGTATCCTCTTTGCCTATGAAACACATTGGCCTCCCCCATGGGTGCCTCTTTCAAGACAGTCTATTTGAGATTGCGTGATTGAGAAGATTTCAGTGCCAATTTGCTATTTGGAAGAGATCGTATTTATCCAGAAGTGGTAGGATCACTTGATCAAGAGTAATGGTAGGGACTTTGAGGATCAAGACCAGATGCCAGACAAGCTTAAAACTTTCTTTTTTAATACTTTGTTCCTTTGGGTAGCTTCAATGGATTGTAATGGGCTGTGTCTATAATTTTCTTATCTTTTCTTTTCCTATTTCTAATCAGGTGTTCCTCTTGTATGCTACCTGTATACTTGGGCTATGTCTTTTGTGTGTTTTAATAAGAACTTCGATTATTTATCAAAAAAATGTTAAAGCCTTGGAGTTTGAAAAAATAAATTCTCAGACGGGGTCTGTCATCTAATTTCCTTACGGCCCACGCATACATGTGGGTAACAAACTCCATGTGTTGTCAAAGTCATCAAATACTATTCTAAAACTTAATAAGCTGCATTTCATGGCCGGACAGACAAAAAGAAAGAAAACCAACCTCCAGCTGCTCATGCAGTCTTCGTTGGACTTCCATTTGTACTCGCAATGCCTCAGTAACTTGATAACTGCTGTCAGAAGGATAAAAGTGCAGCGTCATGTCAAGATAGGATTTACAGGTTCTGTAACCACTAAGAGAGAGAAAATACATTCTGCACCCTCCAACCGATACACAATTTTCCATGTAATACTTAAACTACCAAAGTAGAGACATTGCACCATCCAAGTAACACTTTTTCTCAAAGAGAACATCTCGCCCAATTCTAGCTGCTAAGATGCAATAAATAAGTAATGTGCCATAATCTTAACTGTCGGATCTTAATGGAAAGTGCACAGTATAACTTTGAGAGTGTAATGTCTCTACTTTGGTAGTTTAGGTAGCATATAACAAATTGGGTATCAGTTTGTGGGTGCAAAAAGTATTTTCCTAAAGGAAGATTAAAGAGTTCTGGTAGAAACACGGAAAAGATGGCATACTCATTCAAATCTTGCACCATTATCCTTGAAGATGGCGATGAAGATGCGCTAGTGTCCTGAGTTTCCGCAATGCACGAAGCTACAATTCCAATTGCAGACTATTATCAATCAATAAGAAATTAAAATGCCAATACTTGTCACCAGTATCATCTTCAAAGGAAAATATTATTTTCTTCCAATTTCCAACAAATTCTTCACCCCCCCCCCCCCC
>QEOT01003829.1:160939-175400 GCA_003123785.1 Pterocarya stenoptera
TTTTTTTTTTTTTTTTTTTTTTTTCATTGTACTCTTCATAAACTAATTGATTTTAACTACTCATTATCTATAGATCACACATTTGGTAAGAAAAAAAATAAAAATAAAAAATTTATGTGTAGTGTGGTGTGAAAATGATGAGCAGAATTTTTCTTTAAATTATAAAAAGAACAAAAATTTATAACTTTCTAGTAATATAAGTTCCCACATCTTCTTGTACTCAATTCAATGTACTAGACCATGTGCATTGATTTTATTCTTTTAAGAAATTTGGGGTGAATCCATGCTTATTTGTAGGGTTGTGCATCGGGATCCAAATCTGAATCCGGCTTTTTAAAACCGGGCCGATACCCGCCCGGGTGAATCCGGCCAAAACCCGGGCGAGTATCGGATTTGGGCCCGGATATTTGGTTTAATACTTTTTTTTGCTTTTTTCTTCTGAATTATTTTTTTAACACTTTTTTTTATCACTTTCTAAAAAGAATTTCTTTTAGCACTTTTTGAAAGGCTTTTTTTCTTTTAAAAAAATATCTATTAAACACTTTAAGAGCCTTTTTTTTTAATATATATATATTTAACACTTTTTAAAGGGCTTTTTTTCATTAACCATTCAAATTTTTATAAAACTAATTAATAATAAACATCAACACACACAATACACTGCATATTATATTGTTGTTTACATCACAATACAAAACATTAATTTACAAACAAAATAAATAATAATACATCACAATAATATCAAGAGGTAACACTAAATTCTATGACTATCTACCTATAATATAAACAAAGATAAAAATATTTCTATCTTTTAATATTTCCAAAGAGCCACACTGTGGCTGCTTATCTTTTTCATTGTCTCCATCCAAATTAGTCAATGGTGCCAAAGCTATTCTAAAAACAGATTTAATAAAAGAAAAAGTACTAAAAATCGATAAAGATAAAGTACTAAAAATAGATTTAGAAACAAATGCTTGACCCAACTGTGGAGATGGACAACTAGGGAAACAGTGGCAGCACAATAAGCTTGGTTATTCTGTCCTTTTTAATCTACCAAAAATAAAGCACTTTAGCACATATTCAAACGTATTAGTTGATGGGAAAAGACTATATTGATGCTCAATTTAAGATCAGTCGCTTGACAAATAATTACCAGCATGCAGATATATTAATAAAACATATGTGACAAAACTACTAAAACTCTCAACAACAAACTAGATATATATTGCTCATTAAACAAAAACATAACTTGAAACATAAAGAATAAAGAATTTTAAATAGTTACAAGATACATGTTAAAAGGCAAGATAACATAGATAACATCTTGTACTTTAGTCTCTAAACAAAGTAAAACATTTAGAAATACATCTTCTACTCCAAACAAAACATTATTCAAATACAAGCTCATGGACACATCCCTTCCACAAAATCATTTCATAACCATTTTCTGACATCAAGCTGCTAGGATAAAAAGTTTATGCCCTCTTTTGGACAAAAGCATATATATAGTTTATTCACACACACAACACAAAAGTCCAGATCTGGGCAAACCGCATATGGATTTAAACACAAAAACTCAGATCTGGGCAAATTGCATCTAGTTAAACACAAACACAAAAACCCATATTCACATTTAGAACTCAAAAAGATTATTGAGGAATAGAAAGGACAGAACAAACACAGATACAAATTCAAACCCAAAGGAAGGGGAAAAAAAGAAAAAAAAAAGAGAAAAACATAGATAAGCCGACAAATTTGAGATTGAACAAATACGGGTACCATATCAAGAGAAACTCAAATCTACAAGCACAGGAACTGAGATTCCACAAACACAGAAATTCAAATCTAAAATCACAAAAATAGATCTAGCCAAAGTGGCAAACAACCATTGAGAGAGGACAGTGATATACAAACCGAGAAAGCATCTTAACATTGCATCTAGATTTAAACACAAACACAAAAACCCATATTCACATTTAGAACTTAAAAAGATTATTGAAGAATAGAAAGGACAGAACAAACACAGATATAGATCCAAAC
This sequence comes from Pterocarya stenoptera, assembly GCA_003123785.1. NCBI lineage: Eukaryota > Viridiplantae > Streptophyta > Magnoliopsida > Fagales > Juglandaceae > Pterocarya > Pterocarya stenoptera. Next base: position 162,980 of record QEOT01003829.1, read on the forward strand.
CCAAAGGAAGGAAAAAATAACAGAAAAAAGAAAAATATAGATAAACCGACAGATTTGAGATTGAATAAATACGGGTACCATACCAAGAGAAACTCAGATCTACAAGCATAGAAACTCAGATTCTACAAACATAGAAACTCAGATCTAAAATCATGAAAATAGATCTAGCCAAAGTGGTAAACAACCAACGAGAGAGGAAAGTGATATACAAACCGAGAAAGCATCTTAACATTATTTTTCAGAAGCAACAAAATACACAGTTTTACAAAATTTATAGTGTTGCGAGCATGTAGATCTACAAACACATTTTTGCTTTAAGATTTTAAAAATAAAGAAACCCAAAAAACAGATCTACAAATACAGAATCTCATATCTACAAACACAAATTTAGATCTACAACCTTAGAGAAAGAGAGAGAGAGGAAGCTACCGAGTATAAAGAAGAAAGTGATGTTAATGGACGACGGCCACTGCTAGTCACCGACGACGATGGATTTGATGAAGGATGCTTGGGTTTCGTCGAAGAGAGAGAGAGAGAGAGAGAGAGAGAGGAAATCGAGAAGTGAGATGAGAGGCGCCGAAGGAAATGAAACTTTGTATTTTTACTTTTGGACCTTTTGTTTTGGGGAAGATGAAACCTACAGGTTATACGTTATAGCCTTTTAAGTTTTTAACTTTTGGACTTTTGGGGAAGGGATAAAGCAGCTTTATCCTTTTAATTTTTGTTAAAGCCAGTTACGAATATAACCATTAAATACTGGATCTGTAACCGATCTGGACGGATATAATAATTTTGTATTTGCTCGAATCATCTGGATTTCTAGATTTTTAGCCGGACTGGAAAAAAATCCGGTCCGGATACACACCCTTACTTATTTGGAAACAAAACATATTTTAATAACCATGTCTCCCTTTAACAATCCAGAAAGTAATATTTCAAGCTATGGTTAGCCTGAGATTGGGGCTATCATCCATTGCTTTTGCTTTTGAGCTCCCTAATTCGACAAGCATATATTGATTGCAAAAGACCATAAGGAATATGAGGAGAGAGAGAGGGAGAGAGAGCTATCTCCTCGCACCTCAAAAAGGCTCTATGGGTCTTACTCGTCTTGCACCAAATTAATCAAATTACAAATAGGACTACAAAGAAAAAACTCTATTAACTGCTTTTAATAATCATTATTTCTATTAATTATTTTTTAATTATTTAATATCATATGTTAAAGATGATGGAATGATAATTTTAAAAACATAACAAATATCATTTTTCAACTGTAGATAATTTTGAAATTTTTTAGCATAATATTTTATTTTATTTTTTAATTAGAGTTCTTTATGCACTTATATTAATGCTTTTATAAATACAATCAAGGTAATATAATAATTTTCCCTATCTTCCTATAAAATCTTAATCGTTCTGAATTAGAAAAAAAAAATATCAACAAAAAAAATAAAAAAATAAATGTTGTAAAACTAAAAAGAAGTGGCAAGACAATTGGAATATAGCAATATAAACTTAGTTCTTCAAGAGCTCAGTATATTTCTCTTTGAATTTATTGTGTTATACAAATAATTTTCAAGACACCCTTTTATAAGCATAAGAGGATAATGAAAATGAAAGGATGATACGTGAATTAATGAGATACATTGATGAATTTAGGAATTCCAATAGTTGGTATGGTATATGAATGAGTTAGAATTCTTAGGGGTGGAAACAAAATAGTCATCCACCAAATTCATGTATGCATTTATAATACTCCCCATTAGATGATCATACATAAAGAACATGCCTCATTAAAACCTTGCCAAAGAAAAGTCCGATGGAAAAATTCTAACGTTGAAGAAAAAATAGTACAATATTCTTGTATGCCTCGGAATGTTTTAGAATTGCCTCCTTCGGAATGTTTTAGAATTGCCTCCTTAAAACCTTGCAAAGGAAAATCCAGTGTAAAGAAACCTTAGCGAAGGGGGAAAAAAAAAGAAGACAATCCTTATGATAATTTTCTCTCCCTCAAAGGTATGTACATGTAGAATTTCAATAATTTACAATGAAAGATCTTTGAGTTAATGCATTCTGATGTCATGTACCAACTTTTTAAATGTTTCAATTCGTAATGCTTTAGTCAATAGATCCGCCAAATTATTTCATGATCGTTTTTGCTTGACATCAATATCACCACTTTTTTGGAGCCCATGTGTATAAAAGAATTTTGACAAAATATGCTTGGTTCTATTACATTTGATATAGCCTCCTTTGATTTGTGTGATACAAGCAGCCTTATTTTCATATAATGTTGTTGAGCTATCTTTGATTGTGGATAAACCATACTTTTCTCGAATGTGTTGAATTACTGATCTTAATCAAATACATTCCTGACTTGTTTTATGAATTGCAATAATCTCTAAATGGTTGAAAGAAGTAGCAACTAATATTTACTTAACAGATCTTTATGAAATAGTTGTACCTCTACAAGTGAACAAGTATATTGTTTGTGATCTTCATTTATGAGGATTGGAAGGTAACTCAAGCCTACATAACCAACTAATTGAGGATTTAATCATTTTGGATAAAATAATCCCATGTCAACTGTTCTACGAAGGTAACGTAGAAAATGTTTGACCTAATTCTAGTGCTTTCAAGTTGATGCAGAACTATATATTGCTAGTAAATTAACTGAAAATGCAATATCTGGTCGTGTGCAATTTTCAAGATACATCAAAATACCAATTTCACTAAGATATGGTACTTAGGACCAAGAATTTCTTCGTCATCTTCTTAAGGGTGAAACGGGTATTTGTTTTATATCAAGTGACCGGACAACCATTGAAGTACTCAAATGATGAGTTTTTTCCATATAAAAGTGATTCATGACTTTTTCTATATGTTGGCTGATGGACAAGAATTCCATTTGAAAAGTGTTAAATTCGCAGACCATGACAAAAATATTGTTTTTCCAACTTCTTTCATTTCAAACTTAATTTTTAAATAATTTGCGACTTTTACAAGCTCTTCTGGAGTTACAACAAGATTTAAATCATCTACATATATCGCAACAATAACAAACCCAAAATTTAATTTTTTGATGAAAACACATGAGCAAATTGAATTATTTTCAAATCTTTATTTTATTAAATATTCACTAAGATGATTGTACCATATACGTCTGGACTGCTTTAATCCATATAAAGATCTTTGTAATTTGATAGAATAAATATTTCAGAATTTTGAATTACATGTTTCAGGCATTTTGTATTTTTGAGGGATTTTCATATAAATATTATTATCCAGTGATCTATATAAATATGTTGTAACAATATCCATTAAACGCATATCCAAACATTTTGTGACTATCAAGTTAATAAAAAATCTAAATGTAATTGCATCCACTACAGGGGAATACGTTTCCTCATAATCAATATCAGGTTTATGTGAAAACCTTGTGTAACAAGTCGTGCTTTGTATCTTACAATTTAATTTTTCTCATTTCGTTTACATATAAATACCAACTTATATCCAACAGGCATCACATATTTATGTGTTTGGACTACATGTCCAAATACTTTACGCTTTGCTAGCGACATCAATTCTACATGAGTGGTTTTTTTTTTTTTTCCCATTTTAGCCAATTATTTATACGCCAACATTCTTCGATAGTTTTTTGTTCTTTTTCATCATCACTTCTGGTGATATCAAGAGTAACTTTATATAAAAATATGTTATCGACAACAATTTTATTTCTATCAAATAATTATCTTATTCTTACCTTATATATCGAGATCTCATTAGTTTTAGATACATTTTCCTCTTCAAGAAATAACTCTTTAGGAGGTACCTCTTCAGGAGATTATATTCTGGATAATTTTGTACCGAAAGTTGAGATGGATCTATAGCGTTTATTGCTTGTTTTGTCGGATGACCTTTTCAAGAGTATCGATTTCTTTTATTTATGCTTTTCTCTTCTGATGAGTTTTATCATTTACACCAATAGGTCTTTCACGTTTCAGACGTGTTTTAGACTCATTAATTATTGCATTATTTGATTGTCCTAGTAGGACATCAATTTTTGTTGGAATATTAGTAGTTGAAATGTGAGACTTTACTATTTTCTTATTGTCAGTAAAGACATTCGGTAATTGATTGGCAATAGTTTGCAAATGAATGGTCATTTGAACTTCCAATTTACATTGATCTGTATGAGGATCAAGATGAGATAGTGTCAACGTGTTCTGTGTTGTTTGCTTTGTGCTTCTGGCAACTTTTCTTCCCTTAAAGGAAAGAAACTTGTTTCATAAAAAAAATAATCTTCAAAATGAGCTTTAAAAACATCCATAGTTAAAGGCTCGATTTATCTAATGATAGAGGGAGATTAAAAACCAACATAAATTCGAATTCTATGTTGAAGACCCATCTTAGAACATTTGAGAGGTGCAATTGGAACATATACAACACAACCAAGAGTACGAAGATAAAAGATATATGGTGGTTGGCCAAATGCAAATTGCAATAGAGAATATTTATTATAGGAAGTTGGTCTTATTTGAACTAATGATCTAACATGCAAAATTGTATATCCCCAAGCAGAGACATGTAGTTTTGTTTTCAGAGGTACTAGTCCAGCAATTAATTGCAGACCTTTAATAAATAACTCAGCTAAACCATTCTGAGTATGTGTATAAGCAACAGAATGTTTAACATTAATCTAAATTGACATGCAATAATTATCAAAAGCGTTAAATGTAAATTCTTCTGCATTATCCAACTGAATAGACTGAATTGGATAATCAAGAAATTGAGCTTGTAATCTAATAATTCGTACAAGAAATCTAGCAAATGCAACATCTCGAGTAGAGAGTAAATAAACATGTGACCATCTAGTTAATGCATCTATTAAAACCATAAAATATCTAAATAGCCCACATGGTGGATGTATAGGTCCACATATATCATCATGGATTCTTTGAAAAAATGATGGAAATTCAATAACTATCGTGAAAGGGGATTGTTTGATAATTAGTTTTTTTTTCGAAACATGCTACATATGGATAATCACTTGGTAAAAAAATCTGGTTCTTTAATGGATGTTTATATCAATTCTCAATTATTCGACACATCATGATTGATCCTAGATGACCAAGATGATCGTGCCAAAATATAAAGATCTTTGGATCAAAGCACTTCTGGTGCACAACAACATATGAATCAATTATTTTCAATATTGTATAATATAACCTAGAAGAGAAAACTAACATTTTTTCTAATATGAGTTTCTGGCCTAAATTTATTGTTGTAATGTAAAAATATTCATTACTACATTCATTGGTGGTTTCAACATAATAATCATTTCAATAAATATCTTTACAACTAACTAAATTCCTTTTCGATTTCGAAGAACACAAAGTATTTTCAATACAAAATTTTATCCATTTTGGTAGCAATGTCGCCTCTTTCGGAACCTTCAATTAGGTTCGATGACTTTGATATTGTATTGATGTTGGCTCTATTTAATGTTAAATATTAAAAATATTTCTTATCCTTAATTGTGTGTTGTATAATTGTCTGCCAAACACATATCTTCACAAATCATTTTGGAATTGGTCAATGTATCAATAGAACTCATATATCCTTACAAACAAAAATATGTATAAAAATTTATTAATGCAAAATAATGTTTAACATGATGTATTGAAAGATAACAATTTAAACATAATGTGATTATAATAAAGAAAGAAAATTAATTACTATGATTAGATGCATCACTAATTAAAAAAAAAATCATTGTCCCCATTAAGATCTATAAATAAACTAGAAATATTGACATGAGTTAGGTCCATCATATTTGGATTATCCAAATAAGTTAGATGGTCTTTTATGTTATAGTAGTTGTCAAAATCAATTTCGATCTATTTTTCTTTTTCCTTCATAGATACTTGATATAAATTTACCAAATATTTGCACGTATGACAGGTATGTGACCAATGCCCTTTCATACTACATCAGTGACATTTATCTATATATTTTTTGCAGACTCATTCTGCAAGTCTTTATCTTCATCTTACTTTGTTATGGTGTGGTTCCACTTCTGGTGGTATAGAGCATTTTTCTTTGAGAAAATTTGAGTACCTCCCATTGATTTCGATATTTTTTTCTACCACATTCACGATTTTTCTTATTATGATGAAATGAATTTCTATTCACTTCAAGAAATGGAGTAGAATTGATTGTATGAGACTGGAGATTTTTCATTAACAGCTCGTTGTTTTGTTCAGTTACTAATAAACAAGATATTAGTTTAAAATACGTAGTAAACTTTTGCACTCAATATTGATGTTGTAGGAGCACATTCGAGGCGTGAATATATTATATGTTTTATTTCAAACATATCATTATTAGTGACTTTTTTATTTGCACAATTTCAATTCTGCAACTTCAGATACATTTAATCATAACGAGCTTCTGAGAGGATCATAGTCTTTTGGTACACATATTACTCTCTTAAATTATCCCATAAAATCAGTGGATATTTTATTGCGAGGTCCTCAGTTTTCAATAAAATTAGAGGAGTGCTACAGTCACAAATGAATTACAAAAAAGTAATCTTACAAACTAACGTGGCTTCATATGATCCGTCGAATCTGTTTTATAATAAAAATAAATTCACAATCTAACAAACCACATAAAACCATGGTAGTTTGTGGGATTACTTTTGTATAATTCTTTTATGACTAGAACATTTTTCATAAAATTATTGTTTTAGAGTGATCTTTCAGGAATGCTTAATTTATTACCTTAATAGTACTGAATGAGAAAGAAATATTTAAAATTGTACTAACATATAGAAGAAAAGAATATTCATTGCATTGATATGATAACATTATACTCTATATAATATTACATAAATCATATCAAGATTTTCTAAATAGTTTATATCGTAATATGCAGATATTAATATTTATAAAATAGAAACTTACAGTGGTTTAGAAAAGTTATGAAGTATATATATTGCCAAAGATCAAAAGAACTTAACAGTTGTCTAGAGTCTCATACTGATTACGTGTTGTAAAATTAAAGAGAAGTAGCAAGAGAATTGGAAGATAGCAATGTAAACTTAGCTCTTCAAGAGCTTAATATCTTTTTCTTTGAATTTCTTATGTTATAGAAATAATCCTCACGACATCCTTTAGGCTTTTATAGGCATAGGAGGATAAAGAATATGAAGGGATGATACATGAATTAATAAGATTCATATTAAATTTAGGAATTCCAACAGTTGGTATATGAATGAGAATTCTAAGAGTTGGCGCATGAATGAGCTAGAATTCTAAGAAATTGACTAAGATTATGTTTGGATCTTTCATCTTATTCAAAATTTTCATCTCATCTCATCTCATCATTACAACTTTTTCAAATTCTTATATAAAATATAATAAACAATTCAACTTTTTCAAATCCCAATACAACTTTTTCAAATTTCAATTTAACTTTTTCAAATCTTCAAACTAAAAAATAATATTTTAAACTTTAAAACAAAACACAAAATTCTCATCTCACCTCCCAAACATAATCTAAATGGTCATTTACCAAATTTCTGTATTCATTTAGGCCTCGTTTGTTTTTTTGAGTTGAGCTACAGTTGAGATGAATTAAGTTGAGATTGTTTTAGTTATGTGTGAATAGTATTGAGATATGTGAATTGAAATGAGATGAGATTATTTTTAAAAATGTGTGTGCTTGTTTATAGAGATGAGATGTGAATTTTTTTGTTTGACTTTTTTTGTAGTACTTGAGATGACTTGAGTGGGACCCACCCATCAACTTTATGCACATGAACAAGGTCCTTTGGACAAACCCCATTGATGGAAGTCTTTCCCTTCACAATCTTGCCCCCTCTCGAATAGTTCTAGTTATTTGACAACGAAAATTCTATTTATTTGTGTTCTTTATATGCTGTGTAATGTTTTCTTTTTTGGTTTTTCCCGATGGAGATAGAACTGAATCAACTAGGTGTGCAAGTTCTAATAATTATTTCAATATTTGCCATTAATTGATATCAAATATGAAATAAAAATAATAATAAATGAAATGACATTATTAAACAACAATGGATTAATAAAATAAGCTTTATATTTTAAAATAATTGGATAATATAACATTAAATTTTATTATTTAACTCACAAGTCGGTAATATATTGAATAATTAATTAATTATTCAATATATTACTAATGACGCATACACCACTAAAATATATAAACAGAATGACACATATACCACTACTTTTAATTAGACGTTCAATGACCACTCCTATTTTCCCACACAGGTATGACAATCTCATTTTTTATTGCCACCATAGCTTTTGCTACTTCAGTCGTCATTTCGAAAGGATCAGATGACCCCGCCTCATCATGAACCTATTGCTCAATAACAGGGAGCTGAACCATGCTCCAATATCGAAATAACTAGTTGTTGGGAGTCACCATTCTAATGAAATTATGAAGCACACAACTTGCTGTTAGAGTCATTGTCGCCCAACAGAATAATGAGATATTAAGCTTAAAATTTTAAACCGTTCTTTAAGAACTCCAAAAGTGCGTTTTATGATATTACGAAGTGAGGAATGATGGTAATTAAAATAATCTTTGTACCCTCGAAATTGATGCTGATTATGACACTCAGTTATGTGGTAGCATTCTCGGGGATACAAGGGCAAAATCCCCCTTGTGCACGAGAAAGCAAAATCGGCCAAATAATATTTATTTGACAATATAGATTCCTACAATTACATTGAGATGACTTGAAAGAGAAAAAACATGACAAAAAACTAAACATCTTTGCATTAAATAAAATAAGAAGTATACCTTAAGGCAACCATGGACATTGGGCGGATCCTTGACTCGCCGCATGGAGAAAGACTCAAGTGTCATGGGCTGTTCCCTCCCATCCAGTGTATACAAATGTGAACTTTATATTGAAGTCACATTTACATAATATATTTTGGGCAACTCGCCCATGCAAGTTTCTATATGCCTCACGTACTGAGGCTCGTACTACGATATGCATTATAGTGCCGTCCATCGCTCCAACGCATTATGATTGAGCTGCATTATTGCATTTTTTATATATTTTTAATTCTTTTATTATTACTTTTAGATAATAAAAAAATAGTTAAGAGGTATAAATCCAAGTTGTGATTTAAATTTGTTTAAAGCATGTTTTATGCTTAATTTTAATACTTGTGATTTAATAATGTTTCTTCAAATGTACAACACGTTTTAATATTTTATTCTTCATTTTTTTTTTGTCTAGTTTGAAAGAGACGGGAGAAAGAAATGCATGCATGCAGTGGCCAACTCACAAAGAAATAAAACATTGTTGTCAACTCAGAAATAAAATCACATGTGTAAAAAATTACATTAAATATATTTAATTATGGTTTTAAATCCAGTAATTTGAAAAATAATTCTTTGTTGTAAATAACTGAGAATTCTTTATCCTAGACCACGAAAATTTTGGTTGTTCCTTACAATATATGGATGCACATAGTCTGTGAAGTTTGGCATGATAATGTCTCCCAAGCTAACATAAGGCCTTCATCACAATTTTCACATATTTATTAATTGTTTGGGTCGAATGTTGAAATCAGTTACCAACAATTCGTTGGGCTTGTGCATGGCCCACAATTGCGCAAAATATTACGACAGATTCCTCCACGATCACCGATCATCTAGAACCACGCAAAAAATGATTTGCACGTAACAATTAGCATAATGCATGAAATGTTGATACATCCATTTGAAACATGTCCTTACAATTATCCGGATGTCCATTCAAAATTCATATAATATACTCATCTCCCCGAATGCCTCAATTGTGTTGTGGCATTCGACAGTGTCATTCCAATTGACATAATATGATCCTAATAACAACAACTAGCTCAAGTGCTTCATACTCATCACAACTAGAACTCCTTTCATCGTCACTACTTACATCTTCTTCACCCTCTACTGGCTAATCAGGTTCATCATTTATTATCTCTTACACATTCAATGAAGTTGTTGTTAAAATTACGTTACAATATTAGAGCTGACAATTTACAAAATAATATATGGATTGGTAGGAATATGGACGAAGCTTGAACAGCTTAAAGACGAGGTTAACTTCATTTTTTAGGTAGTTTCAAAATGAAATAAATAGTAAAAAGTAGGCATAACTTCATTATATAAGAAAATAAGTAAACTATAATTTAGAAATAAGTAGACATCTCCTACAACAAGAACAACCCAAAAATTAACACAAAAAACCCACATAAATTAAATTTGATTGAGAAAACGCTCTCCATTAGTGGAAGAAATGTAGCATGAACTGAAGATGGAACACAATTTTAGAGCAAGTGTAAAGAATATAACTCTAGTTTATTGTTCTAAAAAAAAAATAGTATAAACATAGAGATCTCAGAACTGATAGCTTCACGCAAAATGTTAGAGTTGCCCCCTCCTCTACTAGAATATCCTCTAGAGCTACCCCCTCCTTCACTAGAAAGGGATGCGAAGTAAGAGATGTTAGAGCCTGAAAATGCACCTGATTTTATGTTAAGCCAAAAATCATGCAAAGAGGATCATGCCTAAGGCCTTTATTCCGAAATATTGGTGCAGTTTCCTTATTGTTTGTGCATTGAACCAGCTGCACAAATTATTTATGTCAAACAAACAACTAACCCTTATTCTAATGTAATCAATAAAATCAGCCCAACTGTGTGTGTACTTTCAAGGGACCGATATTTATGTGTAGGATTAACTTCACAATGACAACATAGTAGACCGATCTGTGAAGTTGTTTAGGTCCTCAAATGCTATCAATAACTACGGTTGGTATAAGTTACTAGCAATTATTTATGGCTGGTAGAAATCAATAACAATTATTTATGACGAGTTGAGCTACAGTTGGTAGAAGTGAGGATGAGGTGTAAATACTATTTATGGTTGTTCTGATATTATTTATCCATTTGATTATTCAACATGATTATTCAGTGATCATAACTAGCTAGCTAGCATGAGATGAATTTGGCATGCATACCATGTATATATATATATACTAGTAGTAGAGCAACGTCCAAGGGACGTTTGCCTAGTTGGTGAAAAAGATTTTTTACAAAAATTATATGATTTAAAAAAAATGAGTAATGAATTATTTAATGCATAGAAACAAAAAAAAGTTTTTAACAAATATCTTTGGACAATAATATGTTAATGAAGTGTAATAATTACATGTTTGGATAGATTAGAAAACAAAAAGATTAGTTCGAAATACACCATAGATTAATACAAGTTTTGCAAATTGATCATTTTGCTAAATTTGTTTAATACAAGTTTAATAAAAAGATTAGTTCAAAATGCTGGCTAGTTGGTCTATGGTAGACCATGCAATGCATAACAGCTCTTTATAATCATTCTGTAAACTAAGTCGTGGAAGATGAATATATATTGAACATGTCACAAGTACATATTAATTTGAAAATTACATACCTAGAATTCATTTTTTTTAATCATGTTACGTCCCTTACATTTCATATATCTTAATGGAGATATCTTAGCAAGAGCATAAATCATACTTATATTTCAAATTGGGGTTAATTATTAGCTTATACTTTTGATCATAATATTAGCTAGTTTATCATTGTATTACAAAAAGATTAATACATGCAGTTCTCAAATAATACATGCAGTCAGGTTTACTAGGTCGATCTGGATATGGACCAGATTGGACCGCACCACCACCCTCCTGATTACCATTGATTTTCAACCTCCAAAATGCTTCTGAAATTATTAAAAAAAATCATATAATCAAGATTGAATGGCATGAATCTACATTGCATACAAATTCCTCAAAGTACCCAAAAATAGCACCCGCATATCAATAAAGAATAAACATCAAAGAAAAAGAAATAAAAGGGGCACCCCACAACATTTCAACAAATATTTCGACTTATAAGAAATATAATAACAACATCAAGAAGAGTAATTCAAAAGCATGAATTAATATTGGAATTTGAATTGTATCAGCGATCAAACTTCCTAAAAACACAAAAAAACACGTCATTGTGATCAACCTAAAAAACTTGATTCTTCCCAGCCTCAAAATTCATTGCACTAACAATCAATGTTCCTCAAAATCAGAACCGGGATGCCATCCAGCAACGGGCGGAACAAGGCAAAATTACTTGGTTCCAAACAATCCCTAAACTTTAACTCATACATCATATAAGCTCTCCAAAAGCTAGAATCTTCGGGGTATCGACATGCATTTTACAATGAATCATAACTCATCAAAACACCCACATAGCCCCAAACACATAAAGCTAGAACAATAACACAAAAATCCAATAATTTTCGACTTGAACCATTTACACATAAAGCTAAGTTGATAGCA
>QEOT01003829.1:175753-205385 GCA_003123785.1 Pterocarya stenoptera
AACACTGGAAAAAACAAACTTAAAGAGAGAAAGCCATGGACGGTGGAGAGAGAGAGATAGAAAAAGAGAGATAGAGAGAACTACCGAAACCATAGTTTCTAAGGTGCGGTGGAGGAGATTGAGAAGAGAAACGACAAATCTGACTGGCTTGGTGTGGCTTGGTACCGTGGAGCCGTTACTACAACACGGAGGGGGCGCAACTGGTGGTGGCGCTGGAGACCACAAAGTCTGTGGTCGAGATGATGGAAACAGAGGGAGAGAGAGGCATTGGGGTTGGGTCTCATGACTTCGGTGGTTTGGGTTTCAGCAACACGCACCATTTTGAAAGCACCACCCGTAGAGTCGGTGAAGGTGGTAGAGACATGCATACAGATCCTTAGCAAGAAAAATGAGAAAGGGATCTGGAGCTGAAATAAAAACGAAAAATTTAAAGAAATCCTAGTAGAAACCCATCTATCACGACATACAAACCAAAAAGAAACCCATCTATTTTTTTCACAAACAAAGAAATCGAATCATTTAAAGGAAAATAAAAAACATGAAAACAAAACTACAATCTTCAAACCAAAATCAAAACATGAAAGAAACTACAATCTTCAGATCAACTTGAAGAGAAATATATATAATATATAACGTATAGGTCAATCAGGAATGACAGAGATGGATTTGCATAAAAAGAAGAGAAATATAAGTAATTTACTTGTGTCAGTTGCCAAGAAAAAAAAAATTTACTTGTATCAGTTCACCTATGTAAGTTACGTGTATTTTTTATGTTGTGTATTTTTTTCCCTTCTTTTCTTGTCTCTTTCAGTTTATGTGTACGAGATTTTCACTTTTTTGGAGTTGAGTAAGTGTGCGTCAGTACTTATCGATTTATCTGTTCGAGGTTTTTTTATTTTCATCTGAGTAATGAGATTGAGACGAAACAGAAGAATGAAAAAAAGATTATTGAATAATGCACTGACACTTTGACTCCATTCACATATACACAGGTAAAATCATCTCCTTCGCAAAAAGGGACATAAAAGAGTAGAGTGAAAGAATAACAAAGACAACACAATACGCGAAATAAATATGGAACAATAAAAACACTGTTCGTTACTGTTCATTCGAAATAGCGGCTTACATAATAGAGAAATATATACTTACATTATGCTAAAAAGCTCAACCAAGCGAATTATGTTGGAATTATTGTACCTTGCAAAGATTTGTCTCAAAATGCCAATGGCTTCCCATCTTTTTCCCTGTAGGAGCATTATGTTTTGAATTATTATTAGTATTATATTTATATTATCCCTTTGTACACCTTGATAAATGGGGAGAATACAAATTCATGATTTGATCCAATATTTTTAAAGTCCTTAGATGTCACGTGGTCTGTCAGCCCCACATTTCCAACTACCAATATAATAACCCATGAGAACCTGAATAATAACCCATGTGATGTCTACTGGAAACTATATTGCAGAGGCTCTTTGATGTAAAAGTCATCCAGCAATAAAAGTCTCTATACTCAACAATCATCTAGCAATAAAAGCCTTTCTACTCACTTGTTCATGAAATAAAAGTCTCTGTACACCGTAACAAATATTTGCACAATTTCTTGTATTATTCCACCTACTACCAGCAAAGTCATCCATCAATAAAATCTTATACCAAAGTCTCACTTGCTACCAACAACAAATATTTTTATGTATTTATTGTCACAAATCCTCACAAGTATTTATTTTCATATATTTATATTTGATGTATTCTACTCGTTATAGGAAACATCCCAAATCAGTCAACCACATATATTTCCATATCAACCATTCCAAACAGTACTAATAGCAAATAACATTTCATAAAATTCGTTCATATAAAGTAATTAATAATCTCTAATACATTATGACATAAAGCAAATGACATAAAGCAGTAAAAATAAGAATCAACAATGCATGGCCCATGATCGCCTACACTTGTTATTCATGGATAAAAAAACTCCGATGGGCGATGGGATCATGTAGTTCGTTGAATGCACGAAAAAAGTTATCTTCCGGCAACTCCGGCTGAATCGCCTGTAGCAATGCTACACAATGTGTGAACGGATCCCATCCGTCATCGCTGTCCATGGTCGGCGTCGAGCCCTTGCTACGCTTTGCTGCGGAAGCCTGAGCTTTCTCCACATAGCAATTCTGTCGTGCTACTGTTATTTTCCTCATCTTGTTGAGGAAGTTCGATAACTCCTCATCGACCTGGATGCTTCACCCCCCTTATTTTTATGGGGATGTGGCGAGTGTGTCGATGATCCCGTAGAAGGTGTTCCCATGGAAATGTCTATGCTATCAATATCAACCTCCACTCTCGACTGTGTGCCTAGTGCGGAGCCCCAACGTTGCATCTCTGCATGAAGCTGACGCTCGTCGTCACTAGTTGGCACTAGTTTGATTGAAGAGTGGTGAAGTGTCCCAGTCACCTGACGTGCCAAAAATGGTGCAAAGCTCCTTATACTTTGGGCACCCCCTTCCGAAAATACTTCTAGTCTGATTTCACCTACTTCAAATATATCAAGTCGCTTATTAGATATTGGTTACTAAGACAATGAAATAAATTGAAGAAAACATGTATTGATGCAGTAACTTGACTATTTTTTTCATGTAAGTTTAATTAGCTTAGCATAATGGTATTTGCCCAGTGCTCATCATTGGCTATCACCATTTTGGTGTCAGGGTCTCATCCCATATCCATTTGGCCCATCAATTCGGTGAACTGTTGTTGCCTACTCTTTAGCCTTTGTATTTTGCCCTTCAATTGGTTTGCATCAAAAGTCTTTGTACCCAGAGCACTAAGGTGTTGAGCTTACAAAGCGTGGTCCCTACTTGTGATCTTCCCTGCCCGTAATGCACCACTAATGGCGTTCCCATACATCATCTCAGTGAAAATATCATCCATCCCATCCGCCCATAACTCACGATCAGTGTGCGTATTCTCCAGATCATCCATGTGAAATAGCTAAAATTGCAGATAAAAAATATATAGAACATAACCATGTGAAAAGATGATGGATGCAGTTGAAGGATAAATATAGAAGGCTTGTGATTAATTGCAGCAACTAATATGAATTAATACATATGAAAATATGAACGTTCTATAATTTATAAACAACGAATGTCGGCCATACCTGTCGATGGTGAGCTACGCGACACGAGCATAGGTAGTAACGCTAGGAAAAATACAAACAAGTTTAGAATTGACATTGAATACAATTGGTAATGTGAAAACCCCCACCCCCCAAAATATACCTTGAAACGTAAGTATTTAAATTTGATAACTTCAAAATAATCCAATTTCAGTTGTCATATTAACCTGAAAATAACTCTTGCTAAACTGGACAAGCAAAGAACATGAATTAGACAAGGGTTCCTAAAGTTTAGCCAACTGGACAAGCAAAGAACGAGATTCAAGTTAACCACGAATGCCTGTAAAATAGCATTCATGGTTAACTATGTCATTTATCACATCAAGTGAAGAGCAGGGAACTAATAACAGATGTATTATGAATACCAGGATTAATAACCCCCAAACCTTTTTCAAATTAGAACATAGCTTAGTCCAAGTTGGTCAAATTAGAACATGATCATCTTTAAGTATAAGCTCATATTGAGGATTAAAGTTTGGTTGAGTTCAAAGCAAAGAGTTGCCAAGCATAGCATGTAGTTAATAAATTCTATTACGAGGAAACAAAAACACATTTATGAGTATAAATGGAGGTGAGAAATTTAAGATGGACATCCTACTTACAATAAATAATTTGTCACAGTAACAATTATCATTTTATTACTTCCTTCTAGCACGCTAAATAGATTATTAGTACATTACTTCAAAACAATTCCATAGTTTTCTTTATCTTTTTAATAACAAAACCCCAGATTGCTGACTCTCTTTTTGTAATCGAGGTTCAGGGTTAACTACATAATATTATCTTAATGCAACAAGAAATATGGATGGAGCCCATAACATAAATCTTAGATGGACAAGGCTAGGAGATAGTTTTCTTTTTTAAATATAGTAGATGAACTATAGCACACTAGCATACGGCTTATACGAGGTACACTAATTGAGTTATAAGCAAAAACAAAATAAATTGGCAATGCTCTTGAGGATTCCTTTTCAACTACACCACTTGTTGATGGGTAAAACAAATATTCCATGAGAAAAGCTCCCAGTCGGATGGGTATGAAACCCATTTTCACACCCGCCAATAACAAAATGCCACGTAGGCATTTCAAGATGAGGAACTCTGCACCTGCATGTACTCGATGCCCTCTCCTTCTTTCTCTTGCTCTCCTTCATTTTGAAGCCAGCCCTCTCCTTTCTCTCTGTTCTCTCCCTCTCCCTTCCTCTCCCCGACGAAGCCCCACTCAACGCGACGACGACAACACCAAACCTGCACCTGGCGACACCAAACCTGCACTCATCTTCATTTTGTTTGAATGCTACCATGCATGGCTATAGTTATTCTTCTTCTCCGGAAAAGATTGTTGGCTTGAATGGGTTGCTTTGGTAATTCTCCCTCCAGAATATAATGCTCATAAAACCAAAAATCTCCAGACTATAAGCGTTTCCCCCTTTCGGAATTCTTAGTCAAATTTTGAAATGTTGTACATGCGAATCATTCTTCAGGAAATTGTCAAAATTTCTACTTTTTTGTCATTTAATCATAGCCTTGTTCTACCATAAAGTGAATGTGTTTGGTCCGTATCAGACAAAGAACATTAGAAAATCTCTGGATTAAGTTAAATAGTCAAATGCATATTTCAAATGCAAGTTTAAAGGGAGAGAACGGAGAGAAAGGAGAGAAAGGAGAGAGCTGGCTTCGAAATGAAGAACGCAAATGGGGGAGGGAGGGAGAGAAAGAAGGAGAGGCGTCCAGTGCATACGGGTGTAGAGTTCCTCATCTTGCAATGTCTACGTGGCATTTTGTTATTAGTTGGTGCGAAAATGAGTTTTAAACCCATCCGACTGGGAGGTTTCCTAATATTCCATACCAATTAAGCATTTTTACATCTCCAATACATTTTACTTGATATTAATTTCAAATTATTAATATTGCATTCTAGAATGTAACAACCATGGTAATGAGAAGAATCTCTTTCCCTCACACAACTTATATCCAATATACTAATGAGCAAATGAAATACTTGCAGTATTGAATCCAAATAATTAACACTAAATTTTGTACTGCTGAGTTGAGGCATGCGCATTGAAGTTGTGGTTATATGGAAGATCCTCCTGAGGATAGAAGTGAAAATGCACTAGGTGCTAAGACTTGAGGTAATAAACCAAGCTCTATTGGAATGATAAGAAATAGTTTTGTTGACGTTATCATTTAGAACTAAATCCAGAGTCTATCACCATACAGGTAATCCTTATCATGAATTGAATTGAACTGCTTCAGATCAATTTATGTCCAATGAAATAAAAAATGTGATTTGGAACATAAATTCCACATTGACAAAGTGAGAAAATAGTTCAAACAAAGAAGAGAGTAGTCCAAGGACAATACTATTTTGTGATTAATCAAAGAACTGGCAAAGAAATACAAATTGAAACTACAGTTTGACTCGGTAGTTTGGTTTACAAACATCTCGAGAGTAATAGGAAAGTATAAAAGTTTAGACTCCATAATTACCCAGAGCATTCAAACTCAATTTTGAGCAGATTACGTAGTTTGAAAATCCAACAATGGTCAAAGGAGATGAACACGAACAAAGTGATAAAACTATTATTTTCAAGAATAATTATTAGGAGGTCAGATTCATATTGAAACTAATTTGTTATTCTGGTTGAAAATAATTATTATTTTAGTTGAAACTAATTTGTTTTCAAGAACACAATGCAGTTTCTGGCTGAAACTAATTTGTTGCCTTATTGGGAGGTCAGATTCATATTACAGCTTGTGTCCATTTTAAGTGATATGATAATATCCAGGAATTAGCTGTTATAAGCAATCTAATTGGTAATTTTCAAGAATTCTATGATTTGTTTTTCCAGTTCAATGTTCTGGTTGGCAAGAAACTACATTGTGTGTTACATTTTAATGATATGTTAAGCCAACTCCTAGATTATCTATCCTTAGGCATGAAAATTTTTATTAACCATCGTTAAGATTTTATGGAATTGCATCCATCAAATAAAGTAAAGTAATATTTTTCTAACATGAAAATACATATAAATCAATTAAAAAAATATAAAATACTATTTTTTCAATGGCTACTAATATTTATGTTTTTCAACCATTATACTGATCAGGGTGGGCCCAAATATTTTATTTACGAGAGCTTTCTACTTTGTTTTATCATAACACATTGCTCATTTGAAACTTAGTTTGAAATTGGCTTTAATCTTGTACTCCAGGCCAACTTAACTGATATTAGATGTTGATTGACATATTAAGTTTTTATGACATCTTTTGTACTATACCACCATGTTATGGAATCATCTTAATATGAATGTGAAGAATGTAAAAACACATTGTTGGTTGAACTACTTTTGAATTTCATTGTATGTCTCCCAAGTTTCCCAGAACATCTAATTTAGTTTTTCTTTTCTACTTAGCTAGATAAAAGTGGTGACTTTATTAAGAACGGTTGTCCTTTTCGTGCAACACTAGATTTCGCTTCAAGTATTGCTCATGGCATGGCATCTCGTGTTTCAGATTCTTATAAACTTGATTGAGCTTGGAAAGCTCAGATGTGGATTTAGTGCGTGCCAATATGCAAATAAGAACAAGTTCTGGATTTGAACAAGTTGACGGATAGAATCATTGGGAGATATTTATGTATGGGGGAAGTATTGAGCGATGGGATTTCACATGATGGTTCTATGAGTCAAATTCCCACAAAACTAATGTGCTTACTCACATGTCCTTGGAGTCTAATGTTGTTCTTGATGTTCACCAGATTGCTTGTGGTGTGCGACATGTTGCTCTTGTAATAAGGCAAAGTGAGGTTTTTACCTAAGGAGAGGAATACAGAGGTAGGCTTGGTCATGGGATTGATAAAGACTATAACCGCCCCCATCTTGTTGAATTCCTAGCAGTTACTAATCTAGATTTTGTTTCATGTGGAGAGTATCATACTTGTGCTGTATCTACATCTGGTGATTTGTTTACTTGGGGTGATGGTACTCATAATGCTGGACTTCTTGGTCATGGAACAAATGTTAGCCATTGGATACCTAAAAGGGTTACTGGTCCATTAGAGGACTTCAGGTTTTATCTGTTGCATGTGGCATATGACATTTAGCATTAGCAACTTCCAATGGAAAATTGTTCATATTTGGTGATGGAACATATGATGTTTTGGGACACGGAGACCGCTAGAGTTTCATATCCCAAAAAGGTACAATCATTGAGTTGAGTGATTTTTGTTGCCTTGTTATTATTAATCGAAAATGAAAATTTAGCAAACTCAAACTCAAAATCACTAGAATATAGCATGACAATGCTATGGTTTATTCTGTGTGCACAAACAGTCCCATAGATTCCAATATTGAACATGGTAAAAGCATAATGGAAATACCTATTCAACAAAATTTTCAATTGGGCAGTAGGGAGAGGAGGCATGCTTACTTGGTAGGACTGAGTTTTCGGAGTTGTTGTGGCTTGCCTCTGGGCTTGACAACGTTTATGGCCAAAGACAGTGATGCACCGTGAGCTGAGATGCGTTATGGTGGATCTGTTCGTTTTTGACATCTTCAATTTATAGACCGTTCTCAAGGATTGAAATAGACACGGACCTTGCTAAAGGCAGTTGATCCACTCACCGACAAACCCACTGCCCAAGTGAAAGAGGAAATCGGAACGGAAGTGACGTTGAGTGGGTTTTCGAAAAAACTGAACCCACTATTGTTTTAGAGGGCACAGGAGCCCTTCCTGTTCAATGCCCACGCGAGATTACTGTAATTTTCAGGAGGGGAGAAAACCATTTGATTGAGCTTGGAACCAGCTGTCACTAGAATGGTTTGCAGATCATAATCGCACGGCATCGCTGTGACAAATGAGGAGAATCAATGGACTGATGGATGCAAAGATTCACACTGAGTTGAGCTTACAATATGTAGGGCTTGCAAGTCTTGAGCTTGGGGAAGGAAGGAGAAGCAGTGGGCAGGCTGTTTTGTTGAGTTGCAAAAGCTTCATTCATCGCTGGTAGTTATAGGTTACAAAGGGAAAAACTATGGAAAAGAAAAGGGATGGACACGTGGTGTCAGATGCTTTTATTTAGTGTTTAGGTAAATTTCAAATGGTGTTGGAAAATCTGAGTTGGAAGATCGGATGGGTAGAGATATAAATGAGTGTTTGCTTTTAGGATATATCTATCCGTACAATCTAAGTTTCCAAGTTGAGTTTGTCTCAACTCAACCGTGTCTAACTCACACAACAAACATGGTTATAATAACGAAAAGAAAGAAGGAAAGAAAAACCCTTACAAATGGGGTTTTAACTTTTAAGACTCGGTTGCCTTCGGCACATCACTGACAGAACCCGTCTGATATCGGAGCTCCAAGATATGGTCTCTCGCAGTTTCACCGCCAAGAAGCTTCCCCTACTCTGTCATACTCCCAAAGGTATTCTCTCTCTCTCTCTCTCTCTCTCTCTCTCTCTCTCGTTCATTTCTCTGCAGTGATTCCATCTGAACATTCATGTGCTCCGCTTTTTCAAGCCCTCTTCTCCACGCACATTGTGGGCGACAAACCGATCCTTGTAAGCCATTCACTCTCCCTCTCTCTCTCTCTCTATCTCTCTCTCTCTCTCTCTCTCTCCCCTCCTCTTTTCTGAAATTTGAGTGTTGGTATTTCTTGTATAATTGCTGTTCCATTGGATAGGTTCGGGATTTCATACATTCTGCGCTTTACGACCCGAAACATGGCTACTTCTCTCAAAGATCGGGGTCAGTCGGCGTGCTTGAGAAAAGCATTAGGTTCAATCAGCTTGAAGGTGCTTCCAGAGTTGTTAACTCCACATTTGATATATTCTGTTTGATCACACACAACCACTCATTTTTTTTATAAGTAAACGGTAAATATAATTTGAACGGATTATGTATAAGACTGAAGTGGTGCAATAGGGTCCCAGCGAAGAACCAAAATTTTAAATATAGGTGGAATGAAAAGATTTGGATGCCTGCCATATGATGGGAGCATGTGACCCTTGATAACTTCACATGGCGAAGCGAAAAAAAAAAGGGGAAAAGGAAAGAAAAATCTTGCCAACAACCTCAAGTGGTAGGCTCAAAAGGGTCTCTACAAAGTAAAACTGCAGCTTTTTATTCCAGCTCAAAGAGTAATAATACACATTGCTAACCTGTACCTTGACAGGTGAAATCAATTTTTTTTGCTGAATTTTGATTTATAGCTCTTTTTATTCAGCAAACATTTCAAATACTTAGCCCGAATTTTTAGCTGAATTAATAAGTATCTAATCTTTGTGTCCAGTGTCTGGATTGTCTTATATTTGTCTTATCCTCTGAAATTAATGTAACCCTAATACTTCTGCTTTACTGGTAAAATTATTATTTTTTGATTGTTAAACAATATTTTATTGATCAAAGATTCAAAAGAATAGGTAAAATCCTAAGTATATAGGACATATACAAGAGCAATGTCTAGGCGTGCTTAGTTTAGAGATACAAGGAATGAAATGACAAGCCATGAAAATCTATTACAATCGACCAATGGAGTAAAGTATTGAAAAATAGACTTCTAAGCTCATCCACTGACCGCGCTTGATCTTCAAAACTTCTTTCATTCCTTTCCCTCCAAATACACCACCATAAACATATTAGAAACATCTTCCAAATAGAGGCGATCTAAGAGTTACCCTGAATGGCTTTCCAAGAAGCTAGGAGGTCCACTACCCGTCTCAACATCACCCAAGCTAGTCCCACCCGAGCAAAAACATCATTCCACAATATCCTGGCAATCTCATAATGAAATAGTAGATGGTCAACCAACTCTCCACTCTGTTTACACATATAACACTAATCCATGACTATGATTTGATGTTTTCTTAGATTGTCTAAAGTGAGGATCGTCCCCAAGGAAGCCGTCCATACAAAAAATCTTGCCTTTAGGGCCGTTGTTGTCTTCCAAATACTCTTCCATGGGAATGAGTTTGTATCGTGCATTGTCATGGCTTTGTAGAAGGAGTGGATTGAGAACTTCTCTATCTTAGAAGGGCACCAAAAGATCTTATCTTCAACTTCTACCAACAAACGGGTGGCCAACATATTGGTGGAGTACTCCGAAAAAGCCTTAATTTCCCAATCTTATGTATCTCTAAGGAATGTAATGTTCCATTGGGGAGTGCCGTTAGAGAGTATGAAGAGGTCTACAATCGAGTCTTCTTTCATGCTTGCCATGCCATAAACTTGTAGAAAAGTTTGCTTGAGCACTCTATCGCCACACCATACATCGTGCCAAAATTTAATTTTGGATCCATCACCCGCTTTAAAGCGGGTATATCTTGAATATGTGTCTCAACCTCTTCTTATATGCTTCCATAGCCCCATACCATGAGGCCCACTCACCTCCTTGGTACACCATTGTCCCCATGGTTCCCCATGCTTCAATTCAATGACAATACTGGTAAAAAAATTAATGTAACCCTAACACAAATCGTATCCTAGTGATGTCTTGCATAAAACGTTCGAGTATGACAGCAGCACAATGGTGGAATCAAGAAAGAATTCATAAATGATGGGACTTGTTTATGATATAATGGTATGAAATGATGCTCTCTAGAAGCTGGTTTAACTAAAGAATATGACCATTAAAGGGTACTAACTGCAGTATTGGCTGGCAGTTCTTTAAGTCATTTTAATTTTTGTTTTCTAGATAACTAGAGCACGATGGTCAATTTGCCTCTCAAGGACTTTTTTTTTTTTTTTTAATTGGTAAAATTTTATTGAGAATAGGACTAGGCAAGAGTCAAGGGACACAGGACATATACAAGAGTATCATCCACGCATGATAATCTAGTGTACCAGAAATTCATGAATGTTCATGAATCAATTACAATCGACCAATGGGGTAACATATTCAAAACGGAAGTTCTAAGCTCATCCATTGTTTGCTCACGATCTTCAAAGGACTATTTGTACATTGCTAAACCATAGGAGTTGCTATTTGCTCTACTATAAGGTGCAGTTGGACTCTAACCTTGCTGATTATTTCTCACAGAGAGGCATTCTAATTGAGGATTCAAGAATATTCATGCTTTATATTGACTCGAGCTTAGAAAGTAATTATTTTACATGTTGAGTAACACCGGAAAAGCGAATTTTGAAAGTATCATAAAATATTTGACAGTTATTAACTTGAATCCATACTCGGTGAAGCACCACCGACGGTTTTATATAATTTTGAATTGAGCTTATGTGAGATATTCATAGCTGTAGCGGCTGTGACTCTGTCATTTATTACTTATCAGCAGATGCATAAAGTGCACCCTTGTATGAATGTATTTAGAACCTTTTATTTTTGTTTGTACTTTTTTTGATTGACTAAAAAGAAATGTACAAACAAAAAAATAGGTACTTGGTTAGGGTATATACTCTTTTACAATTCAATACTGAGCAGACATGCTTGACAGCTGCATTGCTTTGAAGTCAACATTGATCTTTTGCTCTGAATTCTCTACATATTGTAGGCAGGAAAGCTTATATGAAATACTTGGATGATATATACAAGCGCAGTGGCATAGCTTGGTTCACTCCAGTGGAGCTTTTTAAGGTTCTCTGTCTCTGTGTGTGTGTTCGTGCATGTATGCATATGCGTGATAGTATATAGAAAGTCAAACCCTTATAAGGTTGAAAGTTGGGTTCAAACAAACGTGCGTACTTCTATGTTTCTATCCCTTCCCTGTATTCTTCAATGAGATAGTTTCTTAGCTTTTCAGCATTTTTGGTTGTATGGAGGTAAAAATGCACTGGAAATACCAAGATAGACATGTTCTGGAACCTAGTGGTCTAGTTTTGTTTTGGAGCTTTTGTTTCTCATTCTTTTTGGCTTTCTTTGTCCATCTGTTTGGTGGTGGCTTTATACTTTTCTGTTTGGATGAGCAAATGAAAAATACCCACTTTTCTGATTGGATCAGCAAATGAAAAATTCATACAGTTCCTTCTTAGAGATATATTTGTGGCTGAGAGGGGAGTCTATGGAGACGAACAATATTCCCCAAAACACTCACGTCATTTGGAGAAAAATAAGTGTTGTGCCTTTACATGCCAATTTAACTACGTATATTTTTGGAAGTGAAATTATATTTTATAATATTGGCATCTCCAGGAGTTTGTGAAAGATATATGCGTGTGTTCCAGTTCCAGTGGTGACTATTGAGAAAAATTTAATTGTCCTCTATATCTATCAAACAGAGCACTTTCCATATTAGGGATATGGGTTTCTTTTTGTTTCATAGGGCTTTTAGGTGTGTGTATATATATATTTGCTTTAGACTTTTTTAGTGATGTTACGAACTTTGGCTTTCTTGTAGCCTTGGTATGCTCATGGAATTGCAGAAGCCATAATGCGTACTGCTAACCTTTCAGTTCCATTAAAAGTAAGCTCTCTCTTGTTCATATTTTCCTACTGGAAAAACCAGCTCAGATTTTGCACGTGTTGTTACGTTATGTTATTATTGCCTATATGTTACAAGTAAACTTAATTTCAGTTTCTATTTCGGAATACATAATTAAAATCATTTATGATTTCTGGAGGAAAGCTTTATTTGATCATATAGATGTTCAATAGCATGGATTTTTTTACACCTAACAAAAATCTTAAGAAATGGGGATCTGTGTGGATGTTAAATGATGCCTCCACACGAAAGCACTTTGCTATGTTTGATAACTGTTTCTGTACATATGTTGCTTGTTGCCATGTACCAGAAATTATTTTGATGCATATGGTTCCCATCATAAATTTGTTTTTGATCAGTATGTTCCCATCATAATTACTTCCTCTCAAGTATGAGAGGCAAGCTAGGTGAAGTATTGCCTTCACTTCTACCGCAGATTGACTATAGTGATAGATGTAAGCTAATATTTATGCTGCTGGAGGTTATATCATAGATGCATAGGTTAAGACTATATTCAGGAATAAAGCGGTATTTTAGTTGCCATCTTAAACTTTGGTGACAATATCTTATACTTTGGCTTGGCAATTGTTTCCTTTATGCCTAATGTGGTGCGTATGGAATGAACATAATGCTCAGAACTTCGAAGATAGTGAGATATGGTGGATGAGCTTGAACCATATTGCTAAAAACTCTTTATGTTTGGATGTCTGCTCATAATAGTCCTAGCTTCTTTAATTATATTGATTCTATTCATCTTGTTTTTCCCTCTATTTCCTTTCTCTTGTATACACCTGGTGTACTTGGGTTCCGCCACTCTGTGCTCTTAATAAAATTCAGTTACTTATAAAAAAAATCAGATACTGTAGGAATTTCTTTAAAGAAATTTTAAAAAGCTTTAAATTGCGAGGACAGATGTAATCACCGTTTGGCTTCAGTTTTGAACATATTATGTCTCTCCAACTGTTACCATTTTGCTTGTTAGCATATTTGTGAACCTAATGAAGTTGGGAGGTTGGTGAGAGATAGATCAGTTCAATTTTTATTAAAGCTGAAGAACCTTAGGTGAAACATACGAAACCCCCTTCATGGGTGCTGAAATAAACAACATCCAAGAGTTCTTGGAGGAACTAGAAAAGGACAAGGCTGTACTATTAGTAATGAAAGTCAATTGTCTTGCACCGATGTCATAATTTTTTATTCATGATAACGGTAAACCAAAAAAATTACCCTTTTATAAACTAAATGTACCAGATTCTTAGAGTGCTGTAAATAGTGCTACTGTCGATAATGCCCTTATAATGACAATATTTCATTCATTTGAAATCATCATGCCAGTAAATGATTCCTCCCATTGTCTTTGCTATTAAATTTATATTCTTGTTTAATAATTTTAGTCTAAGTTCATCCCACTGTTTGATAATGTGTACTCAGATATATGAAATTGGTGGTGGATCAGGGACTTGTGCGAAGGGAATAATGGATTACATAATGTTGAATGCACCTGCTAGAGTTTACAACAGTATGACTTACACGTACGTGCATCGACCATATCCCTATATACTGTAATATAAGTTAGGCACTCATGCTCCAACACTACGTTTATTACATGCTGCCCTCTGAAACATATAATCTACATGCTTTCTCCGGGCAATATGTTAGTCTTTTGTTGCCTTTAGAAAATATCTGAAATCCAGAATGGCACCTTATTGTCTTGAAAGTGGTCCACTTTATCCATATGCATACGTATGTACATATATATATTTTTGATTGGCACTGGGTGTCTGAGAACAGCATCTCGACTAATCCCAGGGGTACATAGACATATCTATATATTTATATGTATGTATATCTGGAAATTCCTATGTGTGTCCCCAAACTACCATCATTTTTCTATTTGCACCCTAAATTGTTAAATTTCGACAATTTGCACCATTGATTAAGACTTGAGTCTTAAGATCAATATAAAATAGGATATGTGTTACAATCTTAATGGTCAATCATAATCAAGGGTGCAAATTTCCAAAATTTAGTAGTTTGGGTCCCAATTGTCAGTTTTGTTAGTTTTTTTTTTATAAGTAAGAGTTAAATTTTATTGATACGAATGAAATAGGTATAGCCCATGTACACAGGAAGTATACAAAAGAACACCTAAATACATTTTAGGAACGATAGATTAAAGACTAGAAATCATGAGCATTGTTTTCATTAAGCACAATGGCTGAAAACCAAAGCAATAACGCGTGTACAGTTTTGATAAAAAAAAAAAAGTTTTGATAGTTTAGGGCACACTACAAAATGATTGGTAGTTTGGAGGTGCAAAAGGTAATTTTCACTCTATATAAATATATATTTCTAAATTCCTTATGGGTTGTTTATTTGAGGTTCTAGTAATGTATTATGCAATTGAGCATTGAATGTTGGGCAAGATTGAGGCCCCGTTTGTTTACATAAAACCACTATTTCATCTCATCTCATCTCAATCATTACAATTTTTTTAAATTTCTATACAAAAATATAATAAATAATTCTATTTTTTCAAATCCTAACATAAAAATAATACTAAAAAATATATTCTATCAATATTTTATTCAACTACTATTCAAAAAATCTCATCTCATCTCATCTGAACTGTGTATCCAAGCGGGGCCGTAATCCATAGGTACAGATGCATGAGAGAGAAAGGGAGGGGGAGAGAGGGAGGGGAGGGGGGGGAGGGACATAACACATTATAAAATGACTTTTCATAAATTCTGTTACTAGATGGGCTCTGCACCATTTGTCAACAATGTTGTGACCCACCCTACTAGTAATAGCTGTTCAAAGAATGATGTGAAGAGGTCCACCTCCCGATCATTAGCCTCCCGAACATATTGACACACCACTGAGGAATCATGCGTGGAATAGATAAAGGAGAAAAATCAAAAACACTGTGAGTGAATTAAAACTCCTCCCAAAGAATTACAATCTTTTTTTTGATAAGTAGAACAATGAGTAAGAAAAATTACAATCTAACAACCATAGCATTTAAGAAATCTAAAAAAAGTCGTGGAATGGACATTGCATAAAGCAGTGATACAATCATAACATGATCTAAAAAATAAAAGACTTAATAACACGCCATGGATGTTCATACATCCTTGACATTCTTCTCTCTTCAAATTGTACACTCGAAATTTCAAAATTCGTGGTGACCAGAATTCCCTTGCCAGCATTCAAGCAACTGAATTATGCTATTTAGAATTCCCATAAGACTCCAAATTGGGAATACCATACAACTAACGGCTCGTTTGAACACTTATGATAGGTTTGGAAGTTTCATCTCACACAAAATTCTCATCTCATCTCATTTCATCATTACACATTTTTCAAATCTCCATACAAAATATAATAAAAATTCAACTTTTTCAAATCTCAATACAACTTTTTCAAATCCCAATTCAACTTTTTCAAATCTCAAAACTAAAAAATAATATTTTAAACTTTAAAACAAAATACAAAATTCTCATCTCACCCCCAAACCTATCTTTAGAATATCTCAGAATTCTGTGAATAGTAGTGAAATGGTTTGTGAATAGTAGTAAAATGATTTGAATTAAGATGTTTTATTGGGTTTTGGGAACGGAGAGAAAAAGTTGAGTAAAGATATTATAAAGTTAAAAAATTATTTGAATATTGTGGCGCCCTCGACCCGCACATATGATTTGGTAGGAGTCATGACACCGGGGTGATGGCCACTTGCACCTATCACTAAGTGCAAGTGTGTGCAGACATGCAAATTGTGTACAGTTTATAAATGCAACGGAAAAATATAATAAAACAGTCTAAAACTAAGTACCAGAAAATTTAAAGTTACAACCCAACAAGAAGTCCTCCATAAAGTTATTATAGTTATCCAACTAATCAAAATAAGAATAGAACTAGAAGTCCATCAACTACAACAGAAATAAACCCCATGTCATCACTCCTTAGGTGGGTTGGTCCATCATGCTCAAACCTCTCCTCTGCATCAAAGTCTACGGAATCGTATGTGGAAACACCACAATGAGATCTTGCAATCTCAGCAAATAAATACATAGATCAACAACGAAGAATTTCAAACATGAAAGCATACAGACAAACATGCACAACAGTCGTGAGAGACTTTCCCAAAATACCCATTTATGTGATCTTACAAAAAAAACACTATCATTTAATTAGCCACTCACTCCAAAAATCCCATTTGTACCTAATTTACAACCATTTATTACAGTGTACACCATGGCCTCTCATCTGGACCACCCGCACATCTTGGCTCCCTTTGTCATACCACAGGTAACGACCGTGCATGTGACTTTGTAACGAGCCATGCCCAGGTCCTCGCTTGGAGCGTAACGTAACCAGACATCCACTAGCAGAGGGGCTATGGAGTTGTGCCAAGAGTGTTACAGTCTTGGCCGAGCCAACTGTCACCCTGCCACATCCAGGGGACGTTACTCAGTTTTACATGCTCCCGAGTGACCGGAGGAGCTCTATTGAGATAATACCTCATCTCGGCTTGGGGTCGTGACACGCACGTACCCACAAAAAAAAAAAAAATTCCGATGACACCCAAAAACCCAATTTTCAGATTACGTAGCATAGCATAGAACATAACACAGTTTAATAAATCATGGCAGATATTAATAACAATTAATATGCATATGCATGACAAACGGTTATTGGATGGCACGGCATAGCACAAAATAGTCAACCACACAACAACACAAAAGTCACAATTTCAACAATTTCACAAATCCCAACTACACGCTTTTTCCAACTCTCCATCCAGCCCTCGGCCCACATTTCCAACAACAACTACATCATTAATATTCCAACACTTCATAAGGTTCCAGGCCACTTCTTAATCACAACCAGACTGCAACAAAGTTAGCAATAATTGTATGTTAGTAAAATCAAGGGTCGATTTAGAGATTTACTTACTACGCGGAAGGCAAATTTCTGAATGATCGAACGTGATGGCTTAAAGTGTCCCCCAATTGAGCGTTTCATTGCGCGGACGAACAGAGTTGGTTAGATTAATTTGAACATGATAAAAAATTTAAAGCACGAGGCAAGAGGCAAAAAGGCTTACTGTGGCGCGTCAAGAGGGGCAGAGCATGTAGTTGCAGCGGTGGTGCATGATGGAAAAGGCAAATCTGAGCAAAATAGAGGGGCAACTAGTGGGGTTATTTCAAGGGGGTGGCAGATCCGACGTGCAAGTGGGTGGGGGAGGGGAGGGGAATTTCACGGCGTGATGTGGCGGAGCATAGTGGGGTAGTGGCTAAGGTGGGCTTTAGCTCACGGGTTGGTTGGAAGCAGGGGAGAAGGATGGTTGGAATGGAAAGTGGAGTACCAAGAGGTGGTCGCGAAAACACAGTTGGGAGTGGTGGCTCACGGCGGCGAATGACAGCTCTAGGGCAAAAATACTCCTAAAGGCTACGGGTAGTAGATCTGGGGGTGAGGGAGGTGCTAGAATATGGTTTTATGGGAGGAGAGGCTTGGCCTATTTATAGGCCGAGGGTTGGGTCTCGGCATTCGTAGCCTCGATTACAATTGGGGGTGCGGACGATGTTGGCTTCGTGAGCGTCGGACGCGTGGCATGCAACGAGTGGTGGGTAGTGGCAGCGAGTAGCTGCCATGGCCGAGGCTTCACGGGTCACACAGAGAGAGAGAGAGAGAGAGTCGTGTGGATTGGCGGTAGACGTGTGGCGAAGGCGCAGAGGTGGCTTGGGCGGTGAAGGCTCACGGGTTGCAGAAGGAAGGAGGAAGAAGAAGAAAAGAAAAAAAAAAAAGAAAGAGAGAAGAGAAGAGGGTGGGGTGTGCGGCGCTAGGGGAAAAGATTTAGGGTTTTCCATCAATGCACAAAATGATGCCGTATAGGGGTAGGGAAAAAAAAATTTTCACCTCTAAAGCCATCAAAACGACGCCGTTTTGGTGGGAGGGCTGGGCTCCCACACTAACCCATGGGCTGGGCCCGATTTCTTCCCCTCTCAAGCCTAGATTTGGCCCACAACAATCCAAGAAAAATAAATAATCCACAAACAACCACTTGGGCTTCAATTTTCTCTTAAAGAAAAAGCCTACATACATAAAATATTTTGGGCTTCACAAATATAATTTTTTAATATTATTTTTGTTTTGAAATTTGAAAAAGTTGTATTGTTTTTTGTGTTTTGTTTGAAAGTTTGGGAAAGTTTTATTGGGTTTTGTGTTTGGATATATTAGATGAAAAAGTTAAAGATTTGAAATTGAAAAGTGGTTTGTGTTTAAATGATGTTTGGGAAGGAAATTATGAGAAGTTTTGAGAATATCAGAGAATATATAAGTGTCCAAACAAGCCCCAAGTCTCTGATGGCATTGAACAATTGAGTAAAACCTACAAAGCTGATCATGATCAATGAAATCCTTGTACAAAGAATGTCTACCAATAAAATCTTTTCCAACGCTGTTCTCCATTTGGAAAGATCAACCTTCGGAGGCATCTTATTGCCCTACTCTTCCTAGGAAATTCACACCAACAAACCCTTTTAAAGCATCATAAGATGATTGAACCTCAAATGTTCCAGACTCTGCTCATAAAAAGACAGCCCAGTGCACAGTGCGTATACAGGAGACCTAGTTTGTGACTATATGATTACAATTTTGATATTTTCTACTATTTTGTTATTTAAATATGCATGCTGGAGCTAGTTCAGTAATTTTTTCTCAGTCCTTGTTATCAGTGATTTTTTTTAATCCACCTAAACTAAACCAGTTGTAAACCTGCCACTGTAAATTTCGATTTATGTTAGTGTTCCATTCTGGTTCTAAGATCTATAATGAGTGGTGACTATAATCACATATGTAACCGCAGCTCAGTGGAAATCAGTCCTTCACTGGCTGAGATACAAAGAGAAACTGTAGGAGGAATCTGTAGTCACTTATCAAAATTCAGAGTAGAATGCCGTGATGCTGCTGATCGAACTGGATGGGGTAAGTTGTTTTTATGTTTTCTACCTTATTTCCAATGCTTCTGAGTAAGCATAATTTGTATGCCTTATGGTTCACAAAAGTGAACAATTATTGTATCCTTATCATAGTATATGGAGCTTTTTCCATCACTTTTCTTTTACATTTTAACGTCTGGGTTAGATCTCATATACCTATAGATCTCATATATCTATCAAGCTTGGTCATCACTCCTCAAAGACACTCATTTGTATACAACATGCATACACATTAAAAGGTTGGCCATATGGCTTTCTAACCTTTTAGCAACAGAGACATGGATCACCTAGCCAAAAGCACACTAGCCTATACAAACAAGTAACACAAACATCAATCAAGCACAATCACCTCTCTGAGCTGTTAACAGCTGCAATCTCGCAATTACCAGCTATTGCATGTGACACATGCTTAATTTCATGTGCAGTTCTTACATCAGTTACATGTATATTATAAAGTTAGATACTAAAGTTAATTTTCTTGAATTAACAGGGGCTGTAGAGCAACAACCATGCTGGGTAATAATGCTTGAGGTATGCTCTGTTGTCTTTGATTTGTTTCAGTTTCATCTGAGTGATAGAATGTTTCCATTAGAGTTAAAGGGTAAATTTTGTAAGTATCTAATGTTCATGAATGTACTTCACGTTATGAACCCCTAGGGGTTGGTTCAAGTGATAAAGGCCTTGGGCTTGGTGGTATGCTTCCCCCAAGTTTAAGGTTTAAATCCCCTTGGATGCAAACAATCTCTAGGGACCACTGGACTGGGGAGTTTTTTCCCTTGAATTACCCGAGGTGCACTTGCGGGAAACTCCTTGCCGAGGGCTTGTGCACTTCCGGGATTAGTCGGGAGTTCCCGGACACCCGGTGGAAAAAAGGCCTTTTGTTGTATTTCCATTAAATATATGATTCATTTGGATTTTACTGTTGATAAGTAACTAATTAATCAGCAACCAATCAAGAATGACCATTGATTAGTCATACTCACTCTTTATTCATGTGCTTTTTGGATATATTTGGTACAACAGCGTGCTTAATTTTGATCATCATTACCATGGTTAGCAATATGTTAAGACATAGGAGAATATGTTGTGTAAAAAATATGCTGTGTAAAGAATCGGACAAAAATGTATAATGCATCATGTTATATTGGATTTTTGCCTTGATGTCCTTTGCTAATTTTATTCAGATTGTTTTGAAGAAATTTTAAGAAATTTAAGTAGCATGACCTTCTAATCACACGAACTAATACGGAGCTATTATGCCAACTAAATCACTATTTGAATTAAGTAAACATTTTAGTTAAAAATGTGTGTTTTTATTTCGATCAAGCTTTGCACTTTGTTGTTTGTGCCTAAGAACTATGAAGCCTTCATGGTCAAGTGTGTCGTGAGCATTTAACAACATTGAGATTCAAATCTGTCCTCTTACACAGCCAGATGTTTAATTGGTCAAAGCACTTTGGAGCAAGAAATCATGTTAATGAGTTGAAGTAATAAATAAGGGATGAAGATTGTTCTTAATGAACTAATAGATTTTAATGACCTAAGCTTCCATGATTTCCTTGTATATATTTTTAATTGGCGCTTTCTCTTATAAACGCCCCATGTACTTTGGAAATACCTATTGTTAATAAAATTTCAATTACTACTGATAAAAAATAAAATACAATTTCAATTACCTATCCAAAATACCATTTTTGAGGGACATCTAAACTAGACACCTAAGTTTCTTAGTGTTGCTTTATTAATCCATTGATGAAGGTGTTTGCCTTTTCTTTTTTATAAGTAAAGTTGTTTGCCTTTTCGATCTCGGTGCATGTGTGTGTGTGTCTTTGTGAGTGCATGCATGGGCATGCAAAGTCACCAGGGGGAAGAGAGGGTTTACAGGGTGTGTTTTGCATTTATATGGGTAGACATTGTTGATCAAACTCATTCCCAAGCTAAATTTACTAATTTGTTCCTTGTAGGTGCTTGATAATCTTCCACATGATCTTATCTATTCAGAAAATCAAGTTTCTCCTTGGATGGAAGTATGGGTTGAAAAGCAACATGATAGGTACAAAGTGTGCAGACGCCAGTTGGTATCTCTAAAATACTTGTTTGCAACTTTGTATTATTGTGTTTCTAATAAGGGCGTGGTATTGAATTGCTCATTATCTTTCAAATCAAAATTCAGCACACAGAAAGGTCCACTAGAATTTCTCAATTGAGGACTCATCATGAAATGGTTGTCAAGTACTAACGTAAATCCTGAACATGTTACATGCATACAAATGCACATACTATTATCAGTCTTACTGTCATGAACATTTTCAATAAGTTAGAGGCCTTATGCCTGAAAGTCCTTCACATCTTCATGTTTAATCAGCTGTGGAACAGCCTGAATTAAATCCCCCACTGATCCAGGTTTCTTCCTTTAATAGGGAAACACTCTCTGAGTTGTATAAGCCATTACAAGACTCCCTAATTAAGCATTGCGTTGATATTATCGACTTGGACAAAAATCATAGCAGTCAAAGCAGCATAATATCAAAGACAAGAAGCATTTGGTCTATGGTTTTTCCTACACCTCGAAGATGTTGGCTACCAACTGGTTGCTTGGTAAGAGAAAACCTTTGGGAGTTTTCTTCTTCAATATTTCCAACTTCTGACAAAAGTACCCCTTCCATAATTGCAGAAACTACTTGAGGTTCTACATGGAGTGCTACCAAAGATGTCTTTGATTGCTTCTGACTTTAGTTACCTACCTGATGTGAAGATACCTGGTGAAAGAGCTCCCTTGGTTTCAACCAAGGTATATTCTTTTTCTTATTGTGTTTTTTTTTTAATAAGAAATTTTATTGAATCGAATGAAACTAGGCCATGCCCATGTACACAAGAAGTATACAAAAGGAGACACCTAATTACATTCTAGAAAGCTGAAAAATAGACAAAAACTCATAAACATTCCCGCCCTTTAGTACAATAGCAGCAACCCACTGTAAAAGAGAGTACAAATAAATTCCAGATTTCCCCCACTGCACGCTCCTTGTTGTTGAAACACCTATCATTCCTTTCCATCCATAAACACCCCATTAAGCACAAATGTATCATCCACCACACTGCTGCCATTTGAGAGCTGTTCTTTTTCTTATTGTTACCAAGGTTAATACTTTGTGATAATGCCTGTAGCTCATTCTTTTTTAATTAATTTGCATTGGTTTGTTTTTGTAACTCTTTAGGCGTGACATCAGGGAACATGTGAATATAATGCAGCTTAGTGTGAAACATAAGGGGGTTTTAGAACATCTGTTCGTGCTTTCTTATCTGCCAATCGTACTTTTGTCATTGTGACTTGCCTATGACCTGGAATTTTCCATATATTTTTTCGATAACTAAGAAATCTTTCTTTAAAAAAAGAGCAGAAGGTGCAACCCTAGTACACATGATATAGACAATGATGTTCTTATCAGCTTGGATGGCCATGAATGTTATTGGATGAGGGGCCAAAAATCAAGAATCACTATGCATATTGATGAAAAAGACCACTCAATAAGCTTAATTTCCTCATTCTTCAACCTATCACTTCTGTTATAAATCTTTTTGTTTTACAACAAATTTTTTATTACAACAAGCAAATAGGCATAACCCAAGTACACGGGAAGTGTATTAAAGCGCAAACCAAATTACAAGTTAGAAACTAGAAAAAGATAGAAGAACATCGTGAATGCTAGTTCCATTGAATACAATGGCCGAAGCCCAAAGAAATAATAAGGTGTTGAAAAGAAACATCTATGTTCGTCCAATGAGCATTCTCAATCTTCAAAACTCTGGCCATTTCTCTCAAGCCAAGAACACCACATAATACTAAAGGGATTATGTTCCATATAGCAGCGATTTGAGAATTACCCCGAAGGCCTCTCTAGCAAGCCAAAAAGATCTACCACCCTCCTAGGCATAACCCACACCATTTTAATCCTAATAAGAGCCTCATACCATAACCCTTTCCATCTCACAATGAAGTAACAAATGATCCACTGCTTCG
Organism: Pterocarya stenoptera; assembly: GCA_003123785.1. Classification (NCBI taxonomy): domain Eukaryota; kingdom Viridiplantae; phylum Streptophyta; class Magnoliopsida; order Fagales; family Juglandaceae; genus Pterocarya; species Pterocarya stenoptera. The sequence continues at coordinate 199,395 of QEOT01003829.1, forward strand.
CCAAGTTTTTTACATGTGTAACACCAACCCATAACAATTGGTCCATGCTTCCTCAGATTATCCGATGCCAGATTTTTCCCTAGGGATGCAGTCCAACCAAAAAAGTGACCTTGGATGCTACCTTGCTCCTCCATATACACTTCCAAGGAAAAGAATGTATAATGTTCTGGCATGACAACACCTTGTACATAGATTGAATAAATAGTGAAATTCTTATTTCCAGAATGAGTTCAAATCATCTTGTCTATCTCAGCCTTACCAATTCTTGTAGCATACAACAATCTAAACAGGTCTGAAATTGCACCAATTTCCCAATCATTCGCAGCTCTAGTAAAATGCACATTCCACTGAGGGGACTACTAGAGTTGTCCAAAACATCCGCCACTGAAGCATCCTGATTATGAACAATCCGGAAGAGACCGGGGAAAGTAACTAATGCATTCACAATTTTCAGATCAATAGATGCATATTGTTAATTAAACAAAGAGGGTAACAATTATACATGGAATTGTGCACTATCAAGTGATTGATGATAATTCATTGTGTAAATATTGAATAATAATGGAGGATAAACCCGAAACTACTAAGTATTCTTCATGCAAACAAAGATATTCAGACCATAGTTCCATTGGTTTATGGGACCTCCAAATTAAAACTTAATAAGTCCGTGGGAGCTCTCATTTCCCATTTGAGCCTTGTAGGAAACTAAATTTTGGATATTCGTACTCTATATAATTGTTGTAATCCTCAAACAACAAACGTTTGGCGAATAGATTGAGCATGATGGTTGAGAAGTTAATATCAAAACCCCAAAATGCCTTTGTTTGAGGTAGACAAATCCTTGACTCGGTACTTATAGCCAACGAATGCTGGAATAGTAAATTTAAGTCAGGAGTGCTAGGGCTTTTGTGCAAGTTCAATATGGAGAAGGCCAATGACCGAGTCAATTGGAGATTCTTGCTTACATGCTTGAGAGATGTGGCTTTGGTACGAAATGGTGTTCTTAGATCAAATGGTGTATCTCTACTGTTTGTTCTTCTATCTTGGTGAATGTCATACCAAAGGGCTTCTTTAAAAGCTTACGAGGCTTGAGGCAAGGTGATCCTCTATCTTTGCTACTTTTTGCTTTTGTAATGGAGGCTTTTAGCAAGATGATTTCAGGTGTCATGGAGGGCCGGTTCTTATCTAAATTTCTTAGTGAGGGAGGCAAATACCGGCTTGCTTAACATATCTCATCTATTATTTGCGATGATGCCCTAATTTGTGGGGCCAGCCATAATCAAATTTGAGCTTTGAGGGCTTTCCTTCTATGCTTTGAAGCTGCTTTGGTGTTGAATGTGAACTTGGCTAAATCAGTAGTAGTCACGGTGGGGGATGTTCCTAACGAGGAGAGCATGGCTTCCATTTCGGAATGCAAGATATCTCAGTTTCCTATGAAATATCTGGACCTCCCTTTGGGTGCCCCAATCAAATCAAAATCCGTTTAGGATGATGTAATAGAAAAAATGGAGGGAAATTGGCTAGTTGGAAGAGGATGTATTTATTTAGAGGTGGTAGGGTCACTTTAATTAAAAGTACCCTTTCCAACTTGCCTACCTACTTCCTATCACTATTTCCGCTTCCCACCAAGGTGGCTCATCACATGGAGAAACTCCAATGAGATTTCTTGTGGGGGGATGAAGGATGAATTTAAATTCCACTTGGTAAAATGGGCCATGGTGTGCTCCCATATCTCAGAAGGAGGATTAGGTATTTAGAACTTGCAATTTTTTTACAAAGATTTGCTTGGTAAGTGGCTATGGAGATACCACAATGAATGAGGTGGGGCTGTGGAAACATATAAGAAGAGGATGGGATGCATTCAAGAAATATCCCTTTTGAGGTGGGTAATGGGTCCAAAATCAAATTTTGGCATGATGTATGGTGTGGAAATAGGGCACTCGAGGAAGCTTATCCAAGATTCTATGGCATAGCAAGAATGAAAGAAGACTCAATTGCAGACCTCTTAATCTTATCCAATGGTACACCCCAATGGAATGTTACATTCTTTAGAGATGCACAAGGTTGGGGAGTTGACGCTTTTTTGGAGTTCTATGATCTGGTGTACCCTTACCTATATAATGGGGGGAGTTGAAGACAAGATTTTTTGCACCCCTCTAAGAAAGGGAAGTTCACAATCTGCTCCTTCTATCAAGCCATAACCACACACAGTACAAATCCATTCTCATGGAAGAGTATTTGGAAGACAAGCACCCTTGAAGCAATTTTTTTTTTTTTTTGTATGGACGGTTTCTTTGGGGAAGATCCTCACACTAGACAACCTATGGAAACACCGCATCATAGTCATGGATTGGTGTTGTATGTGCAAAAAGAGCGGAGAGATTGTCCAATATCTATTACTTCATTGTGAGCTTGCTACGACCTTGTGGAATGACTTTGTTCGGATGTGATTAGCTTGGGTGATGCCGAAAAGGGTAATTGACCTCCTAGCTTATTGAGAGGCGTTCAAGGCAACTCTTAGATTGCAATACTATGGAAGATGGTTCCAATTTGTCTATGGTGGTGTATTTGGAGGGAGAGTTATGACATAAGCTTTGAAGATTGAGAGCGTCAATGGATGAGCTTAGATATCAATTTTTCAATACTTAACTCCATTGGTCGATTGTAATTTATTTTAATGGCATGAATTTTTATGAATTTCTTGTATCAGTAAACTAGCATGCATAGGTGATGCTCTTGTATATGTCCCGTATACATGGGCCTTTATCTATTTTTATGGTCAATAAAATTTTGTTGACAACATGTTTCTTGTGATCACAGCTACTTTAATTTTTGAACATGATAGCATACCAAAGAAAATGAATACCTTCCAATGATTTATGAAAATAATTGAGGGTCATTGGATATCTAAACTTGAATTTTGATGAAATGATGAAAAGAATTGAGAAAACTTGAGAAACTCACCTAAATTACCAAAGATTAACTCTCATCAAGAGCACTCTATCTAACCTCCCTACCTATTTTTTTATCAATTTTTTCCGCTACATGCAAGTGTGGCCTCTCGTATTGAGAAAACTTTTTGCAACTTTCTTTGGGGAGGTATTGGGGAGGAAACTAAGTTACATCTTGTTGGTAGGGATAAAGTTTGCTCACCAATTCCATGCGGTGGGTTGGGGGTGTGTAATGTGAGGGTCTTCAATAAAGCACTTTTGGGAAAATTGTGGAGATATCATAGGGAAGGGGAGGGCTTATGGAGAGAAGTCATAGATTCTAAGAATGGGAGTATGCGGTGGTTCTAAGGAAGTTAGGGGGACACATGGCATGGGATTGTGGAAAAACATTAGAGCTGGATGGGGAAGATTCTCCAAGTTTTTCAGATTTGCAATTGGAAGAGGTAATAGCGTTTATTTTTGGCATATGATGTTTGGTGTGGTGAAAGGGCTTTAAAGCAGGTGTTTCCCATGCTCTACCAAATTTCTTGTGACAAAGAGGTGGCTGTGGCTGACTTAGTGGTACTATCTAATGGTGCTGTCCATTGGAATGTAAGTTTCTTGAGAATGGCTCAAGATTGGGAGTTGGATATGCTTGCTGATTTTTTTGACTCGTTATATGCAATGTCGATGGGCAATGAGATGGAGGATAGGATGACTTGGCATCTGAGTGGAAATAAAAAAATTCTCAGTGCGCTCCTTCTATAAGGTTCTCTTAGGTTTTTCTAATGATCGTAGTTTTCCTTGGAAGGTTATTTGAAAGTGCAAAGTACTGAGAGGAGCTGGAAGGTAGTGAAAGAGATGAGGTTGGGGTTCTACGGTGCAATGGTTTGCTAAAACACTGGAGAAATGTCCGAAGGGAGAAAAAAAGGATTTTTACACCACTTCAAGGGAGGGGATCAGAAGCTTCATTGCGCAGAGGTGTTCAAATGCCCCTAGGTCACTACATGGCCTTAGTGGAGTACGGTGGTGGTGGTAGGCGTAACGTGAGTCGCGGCAGAGGAGGGGTATTCTAAGGCTGTGTCGGTGAATCAACTGCAAAATCATTGGTACTGGAAGGCCTTGGTGCANTCAGTTGCATTGAGCCTCAATCCAACAGATGGGCAGCTGAATATGATTGGGCAAGAAGTAAGTCGGATGGGCTGCTCCTTTGGGCTTCAGCCCGTGGGGAAAAACAAAGGAAAGGCTAATGTTGGGACCTAGTCTGGGCCGCAAAAGCAGATCAGGCCCATGTGGCGAGCCAAGAACATTACAGGGGGCTCCAATAGAGGTGAATCTTCATCAGCAAGGCCCAACTCGACCATGGCTGGTCTACCTGAGCCGAGACCAACCCAGAAAAGGTAGACGGATGCTTCTGTTTCTTGCTCCAAAGCTATCCCGTAGATTATGTTGCTGGTGGTTGAGATTCCAGAGAATAGGGGGGTATGGGGTCTCTCTGTTCTCCTGTTTTTCGTGTCTCGGAACCAATGTTCTTTGTAGATGTGCTGTGATTGATGTTTGGGCAGTCACAGACTTCTTCGCCAGTGGCCAGTGACCCTATGGACAGTGTACCAACCCCAAAAAACATGTCGGCAAGGGAAGAAGTAGGCTCTTAGGGTCGATATGTATCTCAGATGATGGTGGTTGGGAAGGAAAACTCTGGATTGTCCATGGTCTCCACTCAAGGTCCATATCTTTCTTTTGCAAAGTGTTTGAGGACAGAGGTGTCACTCTCGATGCACACTCCCACCGGGCACCAAGTACTAAATCAGCTGGTTCTATATCAAAGTGGGTGTTTAAGAAGGTAGAGGAGATCCAAGCCTGCGTTGGGATTTCTTGGGTTGGCTTTGAAGAACAATTTGGGGCCCTCCTTATTGCTATTGAAGTTGTTCGAGTTTTGAAATCAGCTTCTAAGAGAGATAGGGAACTAAGAAGTGAGGGGTGTGTATGGTGTGGGCTTATGGAAATTTATTATGAGGGGTTGGAAGAGTTTTGTCACTCATATTTGTTTTGTAGCTGGTGAGGGCTCTAGAATCAAATTTTGGCATGACGTTTGGTGTAGAGATCGCACTCTCTATAGGGATTTTCCAGCTCTCTATTGCAGTGCTTTTAATTGGGATGCTTTGGTGTCGGATCTGTTGGCATTTTCCCATGGTTCTCACCAGTGGGCTGTTCAATTTAATAGGGACATGCATGATTGGAAAATGAATACTGTTTCTGAATTTTTCAGTCTTATATATTCTATGGGAGGCCTAATGGTACATGGGGATAGGATGCAGTGGAGGCCCAACGGGAGCAAACGGTTTACAGTGAGATCGTATTACAAGATGATGACATCACATGGTAATGTTCCTTTCCCGTGGAAGAGTATTTGGAGGGCTTGCGTGCCTTCCAAAGTAGCTTTTTTCGTAGGGACTGCCTCTCTTGGGAATATTTTGACCACGGACAATGTGAGGAAGCAGGGCCTCATTCTTATGGATTGGTGTTATTTGTGCAAGAAGAATGGAGAATTTGTGGATAATTTATTACTGCATTGTAAGGTGACAGGAGTGTTATGGGACAAGATCTTTAGAAGAATCAGTGTGGCTTGGGTTATGCTTTGAGGGTGGTGGATTTAATAGCTTGCTGGAAGGAGACTCAAGGCTGTCCGTGGTTGCAGTTTGGTGGATGATTCCTTTGTGCATTATGTGCTGTATTTGGATGGAAAGGAATTCTCGGTGCTTTGAAGATAGGGAGCGTTCAATGGAGGAACTTCGGAACTTTCTGTACACACCTTATGTAACACCCCTTTCCCGTAGGCTAGGTGTGTCACGTAATTTTTCATGAAAATAATCCCGGCAAAAGATTCTCTAAATTTTTATGATTAAAACAAAGATATTGAAATTTATTATGAAATAAAAAGGGTCTCATAAAATTTTCTTCCAAAAACATTAAATGAATAAACTGAATAACTTCATGTCATAAAAGACATGTTTTATTTTAGAAAGTCTGAACTAAAAATAAATAAATAAACGCTCCTTCT